>ML663602.1:2487-21835 GCA_007570785.1 Antilocapra americana | reverse complement strand
TTTTAGGGGAGCTGGGTCATTGTGGGGATGTGCCTTGTCAGCTGGGGCGTGCTTGTGTTTGCTCAAGCCTTTTGGGGGGAAGGGAGGCCCTGCGACTGGACAGCCCAGGCCTGGGCCCAGCAGGACCGGCTCCAGACAGCGAGCTGCCATCATGCAGCATCGCCGCATCACCCCAAGGCCCTCAAAGGTGCTGGTCCAGGTCCCTGTGGGCAGAGAGACAGACAGAGGACTTCACACATCACTCAGAGGACCAAATGTAAGACTGGGTGCTGGGAGGGGCCCAGCAGGATGGCCATGGGGTGGACAACACGGTCCAGTAGACCATTTGGCCCTGGGGGACCCGGCCAGGCATTGTGAGCATAGGGGTCGCTCTGTCTGCTGGCTCTTGGGGGTCCCCCAACACTCTGCTTTTCCCACATAATAACCATCTTACCAAGACTCTGACCATCCATTTGGCCATCCATCCTGCTCAGCCCTGGGCCCTGGGCCCTGCCCCTCACATCCATCTCCCAGACCAACAAATAACCTCTAGCCGGCCTGTTGTAGCCACGCGTTCTGGGAAACAAACTCACTCAGAAGGGCAATGCAGATAGTGGAGTGCAGTTTATTACACTGGCGCACCCAAGGCAGTCTCCTCATAGCCAAGGACCCGGACCAGTTTTTGTGAAAACTTTATATAACCCTAAGTGTTCGTGCACAAACCCACTACCCCAAATTCCCTGAAACTAGTCTGAACAAAAGAAAAATAAAGTTGCAATCAAAGTTAACCTATGATTCATACGCCTTAAGCCTAGGTAGTTAACAGCGGACAATCATCAATAGGCCCTTGTCATACGCCAGTAAGCATAATAGAAGGTACGATTCTATCCAGTAACACAGACAGTTAGGGTGCTCTTTGAGGCCCTGGGGCTCTTCCTTCTGGGGGCCTGGTTTTCCAGGTGGTATGTCATTTCCATCAATCCTGGGCATACAGCTCAAAGTCCACAGTCTGGCCAAGATGGAGTCCTGCTTTCAAAATGGAGCCTGTTCTGTTTCCTCCTTCAGGCCCAGCCCTCAGGAAGGCCAGGGTGGTCAAAGGGAGGGCTGTCCACATGCCTTCTAACTGAACACAGCTCCAGCCTGGCCGTATCCAGCTCCTAGGAGAACCTCCTTGTTCTTGCTTTCAAGTTGTTCAACATGGGAGGAACCTCTCCTATACCAGAAGAAACACCTCTGGGAAGTGTCCATAAGCCAATACTGTGAGAAGCCCGACACCGTAACTAGAAAAGACCTGCTCAGCAATGAAGACCCAGCTCAGGCAAAAGTAAATAAATAAATACATAGTTTTTAAAAGAGGACTGGAAGCTTTTTAATTTAGATGGTGTAAGAAATTGTCAGGCGAGTGTAATCTCCTTGGTTCCATCTCGTCTTAACAAACATTTGAAGCAACAGGCATTAAAGCCCTCGGCATCACAGCTCTCAGACAGACCGTGCTATAGCTCTTAGACAGATCAGTGTTACAGCTCCATGTTACAGCTCAGTTTTATTTAGAAATTAGCAGGAAAACACATCCTCGAGGTGTGAGGGCATGCTGACCCAAAGACACGAAGAGAAGAGAGAGCCCCAGCCCTTTGGCTCCCCTTTTTAAAGGTCTTGTCCTCCCCCTGGGCCTGCCCTATGTGAACTGGGCTAGCCAGGAGCCCTGTTTGTTCTACCTGAGGTCCTCACTCCAGTCCCCAGACCTACCTTTGACCTTCCTTTGTTCTATTTTAGCGGGCTTTTCCCTTCCTTGTCTTTTAGCCACTGCCATTTTGGACTCATTTCCTCTTCTAACTACCTAACAAAATGAAACATCTAGGCTAGATGCAACACCATCTGGCCTTTATGTCAGTTGGGGCACAGAGAGAAATGGCCCAAAAGTGGGTCTCTAAGTTATAACACTGTCTTGCAACTGGATCTATATTGCCGTAGTATAGATGGCCTGAGGTTCCCTAGGGTCAGGCCATCTTGTTTCTTTACCAGAACCCTTCTCTATGCAGCTCCCTTAATCAGAGGCCTCAGAAGCCAGAGAACCCTCCAAGCATCCTAGATGATCATCATTTAACCTCATACAACTCTCGAAAGGGAAAAAGGGAGACCAAGCCTCACTTACTCTACACCCCTAATTCTCCATCTTTCACTAAGCAACTGTTACCGAGTCCAAGCTTGATATTCTCACTGCACAAGCCAATAAATCTGAGAATGACTTTATTCAGAATGCTGGAATACTGAGAAGATGTCAGGCTAATGTCTCAAAATAACCATCTCATAGGGGTGTTGATGCCCAGTTCTTTCACAGAACGGTGTGGAGGTGAGGAAGCAGAATACCCGTCAGAACAGTTGCTCAGGCATATCCGACTCTTTGTGACCCGATGGACTGCAGCACGCCAAGCTTCCCTGTCCCTCATCTCCTGGAGCTTGCTCAAACTCATGTCCATTGAGTCGGTGATGCTATCCAACCGTCTCATCCTCTGTTGTCCCCGTCTCCTCCTGCCTTCACTCTTTCACAGCATCAGGGTCTTTCTCAATGAGTCAGTTCTTCACATCAGGTGGTCAAAGTTGAGAGGGTAACAGATAGGAAGGCCAGGGGGCTCCAAACAGAGGAAACGTCTGCAAGTGTCAGATGTTTTTTTATCTCTGTCTTAAGTGGCAGGAGGAAACAAACTAGTGTGATATTTTTTTCCCTTTCTCTAAACAAATTTAAAAAGAGGTTCCTCTTAAAATTTTGTGTTGCCGACCCAATCAAAAAGTGGGCCAAAGAACTAAACAGACATTTCTCCAAAGAAGACATACAGATGGCTAACAAACACATGAAAAGATGCTCAACATCACTCATTATCAGAGAAATGCAAATCAAAACCACAATGAGGTACCACTTTATGCCAGTCAGAATGGCTGCCATCCAAAAGTCTACAAGCAATAAATGCTGGAGAAGATGTGGAGAAAAGGGAACCCTCTTACACTGTTGGTGGGAATGTAAACTAGTACAGCCACTATGGAGAACAGTGCGGAGATTCCTTAAAAAACTGGAAATAGAACTGCCATATGACCCAGCAATCCCACTGCTGGGAATACACACCAAGGAAACCAGAATTGAAAGAGACACGTGTACCCCAATGTTCATCACCACATTGTTTATGATAGCCAGGACATAGAAGCAACCTAGATGTCCATCAGCAGACAAATGGACAAGGAAGCTGTGGTACATATGCACAATGGAATATTACTCAGCCATTAAAAGCATACGTTTGAATCAGTTCTACTGAGGTGGACGAAACTGGAGCCTATTATACAGAGTGAAGTAAGTCAGAAGGAAAAACAACAATACAGTATAATACTAATGCATATATATGGAGTTTAGAAAGATGGTAACAATA
The DNA here is from genome assembly GCA_007570785.1 of Antilocapra americana. Classification (NCBI taxonomy): domain Eukaryota; kingdom Metazoa; phylum Chordata; class Mammalia; order Artiodactyla; family Antilocapridae; genus Antilocapra; species Antilocapra americana. The sequence continues at coordinate 18,440 of ML663602.1, read as the reverse complement.
ACCCTGTATGCAAGACAGCAAAAGAGACACAGATGTATAGAACAGTCTTTTGGACTCTATGGGAGAGGGCAAAGGGGGGATGATATGGGAGAACAGCACTGAAACATGTAAATTATCATATGTGAAATGAATCGCCAGCCCAGGTTTGATGCATGATACAGGGTGCTCAGGGCTGGTGCATGGGGATGACCCAGAGGGAAGGGATGGGGAGGGAGGTGGGAGTGGGGTTCTGGAAGGGAAACACATGTATACCCATGGTGGATTCATGTCAATGTATGGCAAAACCAACATGATAATGCAAAGAAAAAAATAAAATAAAATTTTGTGTTGCCATAATGACACCTGGTTCCACCTGAACTTAAATTTTCTCAAACCTTGAGCTAACCAATGCATGGAAATGTCTGTCTTAAGTTATGTTAACGTGCTATGTATTCATCCCAGACTCTGTCTTCAAGTCAGTTCCAGAATAGACTTGACAAACCAGTATGTTATATTCATACATTGTTCTCCTAATTTATTTTAATGAGACTATATGTTTGTATGGAAATCTGCCTTTCTTGAAGATTCATGTCAATTATTTTATGGCCTGGGATGACTCACCTGGTGCCAAGGTTATCTCAGAATGCATGTTGTGGGTGAGGGGCCTGGTGCCACTCTCTGAGTTTTGAGACATTTCCTTTCTTTGATTAGCAGACTGCTAGTAGCTATATAACATCCAGCTAAAGAGTAGTGGGGGGCACTCTTTCTGCCCCCTTCTGATGTCTATGTCAGAAGCTGTCTCTATCTCTTTTATACTTTAATAAAACTTTATCACACAAAAGCTCTGAGCAATCAAGCCTCATCTCTGGCCCTGGATTGAATTCTCCTCTGGAGGTCAAGAATCCCAGCATCTTTTGTGGTTCAGCAACATTCTTTCAAAGTATTGGAGCTTCAGCTTCAGCATCAGTCTTTGCAATGAATATTCAGGACTGATCTCCTTTAGGATGGACTGGTTTGATCTCCTTACAGTCCAAGGGACTCTCAAGAGTCTTCTCCAACACCACAGTTCAAAAGCATCGATTCTTTGGCACTCAGCTCTCTTTATGATCCAACTCTCACATCCGTACGTGACTACTGGAAAAACACAGTTTGACTATGTGGACTTCTGTTGGCAAAGTAATGTCTCCGCTTCTTAATATACTGTCTAGGTTTGTCATAGCTTTTCTTCCAAGGAGCAGGTGTCTTTCAATTTCATGGCTTCAGTCACCATCTGCAGTGATTTTGGAGCCCAAGCAAATAAAGTCTGTCACTGCTTCCATTGTTTCCCCATCTATTTGCACAGTAAAGAAGATCGCAAATATCTCCTAGAATGGCCAGCCTCAGGGAGGGGGTCTGTTATTTCCATCCTTCCTATACCACCCACAGGTGGACAGATCAGGACATCTCCCTGACCACAGGCACTGTGGTTTAACACTCAGGCAATGGAGTGGGGTTCCCTGTGATGTTTAAGTCACTTCAGTCATGACTAATTCTTTGTGACTATTAGGTAGTTAGAATAGGAAATAGGAGTCCAGAATGGCAGTGGCTAAAAGGTAAGGGAAAAGCCTGTGAAAATAGAACAAAGGAAGGTTGGAGGACTGGACTGAGGACCTCAGGTAGAACAAACAGCACTTGTGGCTAGCCCTGTTTACAAAAGGCAGGCCCAGGGGGAGGAGAAAACATATGAAAAGAGGAGCCGAAGGGCCAGGGGTCTCTCGCCCGTGCTCACACACACTCTCTGTCTCTCTTTCTCCCTCTCTCTCTCTTCTCTTCATGTCTTTTTGGTCAGAATGCCCTCACGCCTGGGGGATGTATTTCCCCTTTATTTTCTTAATAAAACTGAGCTGTGACACAGAGCTGTGACACAGACTGTCCGAGAGCTGTGACGTGCTGAGGGCTTCGATGTCTGTCACTTCAAGTTTTTGTTATGACAAGACAGAAGTGAGGAGGTTACACGCTTGCCTGACGTGACCCTGTGGACTGCAGCCCACAAGACCCCTTATCCGTGGGGTTCTCCAGGCAGGAACACTGGAGTGGGTTGCAACGTCCTCCTCCAGAGGATCTTCCTGGCCCAGGGATGAAACCATGTCTCTTATACCTCCTGCATTGGCAGGGGGGTTCCTTACCACTAGCACCACCTGGGAAACCCAGGGTTCCCGAGGCAGACCATTGTGTGTGGACAGTATCATTTTAGTGAACAGAAGCAACAGGGAGCAAAAGTCAAAGAAACGGATCCAACCTGGAGTCACTTCTTCCTTGTAACACAATCCCAAAACCCACCTCTCCATGTTCCTCTGTACCTGCCTTTTCCCCAGGATGAAAATGGAGGTCCCACTAGGCTAACACATACTGGGACTTCCCATTACCCAGCCTTGGGGAGAATGTGCCCTCTGGGGAAGTGACAGATGGTGATGGTACAGAGGACACGAGCTCTTCTCTCTCACTATTTAGCCCAATGCAGACAAACTCTGGGCCAAATGTCTGAGGACCTCAGTAGGTTCACTGAAGGATTTCAAGCCCTGATTGAACAGGAAGGATGTCCAAATAGTATTATTTACCTACATACTCAAGAGGAAGAGCAAAGGATTTGGACAGCAGCCCAGGGGCACACTGACCAGCTCACCAGGGACCAACCCAACATTTATAACAGTGGTGAGAGTACACTCCCAAATTTGGAGCCCATTTGAGATATAATTCCTGGGGGAGGGGAAGGTGGGAAAAAAGAGCAGGAACCACTGGTCCAATGCCAATCAAAGGGAGAAGAAAGTGCATTAGAAGGCTAATCAACTGGGGAAAGGTGAAGGAAGTGACCCAAGAGAAAGAAGAAAACCCAGCTCTTATACCTACAAACTCCTGTACCCCAGCAGCTAGAGGTGACCTTTGGGGTATTTAATAATCGAGATCAGACTGAGGAGCAGGAAAGAACTTGACATGAGTAGACACAGGCCAGAGTTCAAGCTGAATTGATGGCCTGCCCACAACCATGCCCTGCAACCCAGGAAGACCCAAAGGACAGAAGAAGCCTCAGCCATCCATCCAGCGGTAAAAGCAAAACGAAGGAATGCTTCCAATGCATGTCAACCAGCCACTGGGCCCGTGAGTACCAGAAGAGGCTGTCTAGGCCATCAGATCAGCTCAGTTCAGTCACTCAGTCGTGTCTGACTCTTTGTGACCCCATGGACCACAGCATGCCAGACCTCCCTGTCCATCACCAACTCCCGGAGTCTACTCAAACTCATCTCCACTGAGTCAGTGATGCCATCCAACTATCTCATTCACTATCGTCCCCTTCTCCTCCTGCCCTCAATCTTTCTCAGCATCAGGGTCTTTTCAAATGAATCAGCTCTTTGCATGGGGTGGCCAAAGAATTGGAGTTTCAGCTTCAACGTCAGTCCTTCCAATGAAATCTCCTTTAGGATGGACTGGTTGGATCTCCTTGCAGTCCAAGCAACTCTCAACAGTCTTTGCCTACACCACAGTTCAAAGGCATCAGTTCTTCGGCACTCAGCTTTCTTCACCGTCCAACTCTCACATCCATACATGACTACTGGAAAAACCACAGCCTTGACTAGATAGACCTTTGTTGGCAAAGTAATGTTTCTGTTTTTTAATATGCTGTCTAGGTTGGTAATAACTTTCCTTTCAAGGAGTAAGCATCTTTTAATTTCATGGCTGCAGTCACCATCTGCAGTGATTTTGGAGCCCAAGAAAATAAAATCTGCCACTGTTTCCACTGCCTCCCCATCTATTTGCCATGAAGTGATGGGACTGGATGCCATGATCTTAGTTTTCTGAATGTGGAGCTTTAAGCCAACTTTTCACTCTCCTCTTTCACTTTCATCAAGAAGCTCTTTAGTTCTTCTTCACTTTCTGCCATAAGGGTGGTGTTATCTGCATATCTGAGGTTATTGATACTTCTCCTGGCAATCTTGATTCCAGCTTGTGCTTCATCCAGCCCAGCATTTCTCATAACGTACTCTGCATATAAGTTAAATAAGCAGGGTGACAATATACAGCCTTGATATACTCCTTTTCCTATTTGAAACCAATCTGTTTTCCATGTCCAGTTCTAACTGTTCCTTACTGACTTGCAACAAGAGTTTCTCAAGAGGCAGAACAGATCATCTGGTATTCCCATCTCTTTAAGAATTTTCTACAGTTTACTGTGATCCACACAAAGGCTTTGGCATAGTCAATAAAGCAGAAATAGATATTTTTTTTGGAACTCTCTTGCTTTTTCAATCATCCAGCAGATGTTGGCAATTTGATTTCTGATTCCTCTGCCCTTTCTAAAACCAGTTTGAACATCTGGAAGTTCATAGCTCATGTATTGCTGAAGCCTGGATTGGAGAATTTTGAGCATTACTTTACTTCCCTGGTGGCTCAGAGGTTAAAGCATCTGCCTGGAATGCAGGAGACCTGAGTTCGATCCCTAGGTCGGGAAGATCCACTGGAGAAGTTAATGGCAACCCACTCCAGTATTCTTGCCTGGAGAATCCCATGGACAGAGGAGCCTGGCTGGCTAGAGTCCATTGGGGTCGCAAAGAGTCGGACACTACTGAACGACTTAACTCTTAACTTTTTTACTAGTGTATGAGATGAGTACAACTGTGCAGTAGTTTGAACATTCTTTGGCATTGTCTTTCTTTGGGATTGGAATGAAAACTGATCTTTTCCAGTCCTGTGGCCACTGCTGAGTTTTCCAAATTTGCTGGCATGTTGAGTACAGCACTTTCATAGCATCATCTTTTAGGATTTGAAATAGCTCAACTGGAATTCCATTATCTCCTTGTTTGTAGTGATGCTTCCTAAGGCCCACTTGACTTCACATTCCAGGGTGTCTGGCTCTAGGTGAGTGATCACACCATCATGATTATCTAGGTCATGAAGATCTTTTTTGTACAGTTCTTCTGTGTATTCTTGCCTAGACCATGCATAGTCTGAAAACAGACAGGTCACTGGAGATGGAACTCTCTTTGACCCCAGGAGGAGGGGAATCCAGCTGCTGAGATGGCCATGCTGAGTGGCTGAGGTGCCCTGTGGTTTAGGCCCTTGATATGGCAGGTAACAAGATTGATTTACCAATTGATATACCAAAGAAATTCCATTACTGTTAAGAAATTTCTAGGACCCACAACAGATTTCCCAACCTGGGGATTCAGCAAAGGCAGTGAGAACCCCTAGGGAATTTGACTTTGGAAGTCAGTGGGAGACTGAGCCAGATTTGCCTGTGAGTGTCCACAAGTGGAGGCATGGGTCAACAGGCCTCAAGCCAAACAACAAGGAGGGAACTCAGTTCATCAATAGAAAATTGGATTAAAGATTTACTGAGCATGGCCCTGCCCATCAGAACAAGACCCAGTGTCCCTCACAGTATCTTCCAACAGGAAGCTTCCATAAGCCTCTTATCATTATTTATCAGAGGGCAGACAGAATGAAAACCAGAATCACAAAAAACTAACCAAACTGATCACATGGATAACAGCGTTGTCTAACTCAATGAAACTATGAGCCATGCCATGGAGGGCCACCCAAGATGAACGGGTCATGGTGGAGAGCTGGAGAGGGTATTAGCAAACCACTTCAGTATTCTTGCCTTGAGAGCCCCATGAACAGTATGAAAAGGCAAAGAGATAGGACACTGAAAGATGAACTCCCCAGGTCAGTAGGTGCCCAATATGCTCCTGAAGATGAATGGAGAAAATAACTCCAGAAACAATTAAAAGATAGAGCCAAAGTGAAAACAATGCCCAGTTGTGGATGTGACTGGTGATGGACGTAAAGTCTGATGCTACAGAAAACAATATTGCATAGGAACCAGGAATGTTAGGTCCATGAATCAAGGTAAATTGCAAGTGGTCAAACGGGAGATGGCAAGAGTGAACATCAACATTTTAGGGATCAATGAACTAAAATGGGCTGGAATGGTCAAATTTAATTCACATGACCATTATATCTACAACTGTGGGCAAGAATCCCTTAGAAGAAATGGACTAGCCCTCATAGTCAGCAAAAGAGTCTAAAATGCAGTACTTGGGTGCAATCTCAAAAACAACAGAATGATCTCAGTCCTTTTCCAAGGCAAGCCATTCAGTATCACAATAATCCAAGTCTATGCCCCAACCACTAGCGATGAAGGAGCTGAAGTTGAATGGTTCTACGATGGCCTACAAGACCTTCTAGAACTAACAGCAAAAAACGATCTCTTTTCGTCATGAGGGATCAGAATGCAAAAGTAGAGAGTCAAGAGATACCTGGAGTAACGGGCAAGTTTGACCTTAGAGCACAAAAAGAAGTAGGGCAAAGGCTAACAGAGTTTTGCCAAGAGAATGCACTGGTCATAGCAAGCACCTTCTTCCAAAAGCAAAAGGGACGACCCTACACATGGACACCACCATATGGTCAACACCAAAATCAGACTGATTATACTCTTTGCAGCTGAAGATGGAGACTCTCTATACAGTCAACAAAAACAAGATGAGCAGCTGACTCTGGCTCATATTGCACTCCTTACTGCCAAATTCAGACTTAAATCGAAGAAAGCCGGGAAAACTACTAGGCCATTCAGGTGTGACCTAAATCAAATCCCTTACAATTATACAGTGGACATGACAAATAGATTCAAGAGATTAGATCTGATAGACAGGGTGCCTGAAGAACTATGGACGGAGGTTCATGACATTGTATAGGAGGCAATGATCAAGACCATTTTCCCCCAAAAAAGAAATGCAAAAACACAAAATGGTGTCTGCGGAGGCCTTACAAACAGCTGAGAAAAGAAGGGAAACAAAAGGCAAAGGAGAAAAGGAAAGATATACCCAGCTGAATGCAGAGTTCCAACGAATAGCAAGGAGAGATCAAAAAGCCTTCCTCAGTGATCAACGCAAAGAAATAGAGGGAAACAATAGAATGCAAAAGATTAGAGATCTCTTCGAGAAAATTAGAGACACCAAGGGAACACATCATGCAAAGATAGGCACAAGGAAGAACAGAAATGATATGGACCTAACAGAAGCAGAAAATATTAAGAAGAGGTGGCAAGAATACACAGAAGAACTATACAAAAAAGAAGTTCATGACACAGATAACCACGATAGTATGATCACTCACCTAGAGCCAGAAATCCTGGAGTCTGAAGTCAAATGGACCTGAGGAAGCATCACTACGAACAAAGCTGGTGAAGGTGATGGAATTCCAGCTGAGCTAATTCAAGTCCTAAAAGATGATGCTGTCAAAGTGCTGCCCTCAATATGCCTGCAACTTTGGAAAACTCAGCAGTGGCCACAGGACTGGAAAAGGTTAGTTTTCATTCCAATCCCAAAGAAAGACAATGCCAAAGAATGTTCAAACTACCCTACAATTTCACTAATCTCACACACTAGCAAATAATTCTCAAAATTCTCCAAGCCAGGTTTCAACTGTATGTGAACCAAGAACTTCCAGATGTTCAAGCTGGATTTAGAAAAGGCAGAAGATCAAATTGCCAACATCCACTGGATCATCAAAAAAGCAAGTGAGTTCCAGAAAAACATTTATTTCTGCTTTATTGACCACACTAAAGCCTTTGACAGTGTAAATCACAACAAACTGTGGAAAATTCTTAAAGATCAGAACACCAGACCACTTACCTGCCTCCTAGCAAATCTGTGTGCAGGTCAAGAAGCAACAGTTAGAACTGGACGTGGAACAAAGGACTGTTTCCATACTGGGAAATGAGATCAATAAGACTGTACATTGTCACCCTGCTTATTCAACTTCTATGCAGAGTACATCATGTGAAATACCTAGATGGATGAAGCATGAGCTGGAATCAAGATTGCCAGGAGAAATAGCAATAACCTCAGATATGCAGATGACACCACTCTTATGGCAGAAAGTGAAGAGGAACGAAAGAACCTCTTGATGAAAGCGAAAGAGGAGAGTGAAAAAGCTGGTTTAAAACTCAACATTCATAAAACTAACACCATGGAATCTGGTACCATCACTTCATGGCAAATAGATGGGGAAACAGTGGGAACAGTGTCAGACTTTATTTTCTTGGGCTCCAAAATCACTGCAGATGGTGACTGCAGCCATGAAATTAGAAGACATTTGCTCCTTAGAAGAAAAGCTATGACCAACCTAGACAGCATATTAAAAAGCAGAGACATTACTTTGCCAACAGAGGTCCACATAGTCAAAACTGTGGTTTTCGAGTAGTCATGTATGGATGTGAGAGTTGGATGGTGAAGAAAGCTGTGTGCCAAAGAATTGATGGTTTTGAACTGTGGTGTTGGAGAAGACTCTTGAGAGTCCCTTGGACTGCAAGATCAAACCAGTCAATCCTAAAGGAAATCAGTTCTGAATATTCATTGGAAAAACTGATGCTTATGCTGCAGCTCCAATACTTTAGCCACCTGATGTGAAGAACTGACTCCTTGGAAAAGACCCTGATTCTGGGAAAGGCAGGAGGAGAAAAGACCCTGATTCAAGGGAGTAGGAGAAGGGGACAACAGAGGATGAGATGGTTGGATGGCATCACCAACTCAACGGACATGAGTTTGAGCAAACTCTGGGAGTTGGTGATGGACAGGGGAGCCTGGCAGGCTGCAGTCCGTGAGATCACAGAGTCGGACACGACTGAGTGACTGAACTAAACGGAGGGCCTATAACATTGTTAATATACAATGTGTATATTAGCAGGTTAACATATTTTCTGTGTATAGAAAGCTTCTCTATAGGAAAAAGAGGCTCTTGGGGATGTGATGAGGTCTGAGAGGCTGGGAAAGCTAAACGGCTGACAAGATATGGATCGCAGTGTGAAGATTGGGCCACGCCCTGTCCAGCTTTCTCTGGTTGGTCCTCAGTGGGAAGCGATGACAAAATCCAGGAAGCCATGGGGTATTAAAGAAGACTGGGCCATGGAAGGAAGTCATAGAGTGGTGGTAGGGCTTCCTGGGCTGTCGATAGAGATAGAGGTCTGACAACTTGCAGGTCTGGGGTGGAGGGAGAGGACTATGTCCCAGTCTGGTTCCTGTGGTGGTGCTGGACGTTCTGGACTGGTGGCTGCCTTCATAGGTCATTGTTCTGAGACTGTGAATGGTCTGGCCTTGGTTCCAGTGTCTTACAAAGAGGAATGTTTATGAAGCCCCCTGGGATTTAACCTGGGCAACTTAGCCCCTCCACCTCCTGCACAGATCTCTGGGCATCCCTCCTTCCACTGGCCAGGAAGAGGTCTCCAGTGAGAGTTGACCCGTGAGTGTGGAGAGACCAATGCTGTGGCCTTGGCCTTGTATGAGGCTCTCTCCTGGTCTCACGTTCCATGTGAAGCAGACCCTTGGTGTCTCTGGACAACCTCAGAGTTGCCCTACTCTGGGTGTTCTACCCTTGATCCCTGCAGGCTGCAGGGTTGTGTCAGCATCCACGGGATGTGATATCCCCACATGGACAAAAGCTGTGAGAAGGGTCTTCACTGGAAGTGGACTCACCTGTCCACACAGTCTGGGCACTCTGTGCTGGGCAGGAGGCCACCCTGCCCTGAAGTATGGTCTACATGCTCAACCACCCTTGGGAGGCCCAGAAGGTTCCTTTCCCCAGCTTCCTCATTATGCTCCTTTTCTAATTATTGATGATTTCCTCCTGCTCATGGCCACCCCATTCTCCTTCCTGTGAAGCCCCCTGGTCACATGTCTTTCTGCTCATTGGTTGCAGAGTGCTCTTCGTATCTGAAGGAGTCCTGCCCTTGGGCACATGTGTCCATCTCTCTGCCCTGTTTCCATGGGAGTCCAGATGCACTCACTTGCTCACCAGGCCATCTAGGCTGGCTGATGGGACAGGGCCTAAAGACTGGCTGCTTTGCCTGAGCTCAGCAGGTAGATGGGTTGGGTGGTGACTAGGTCCACCTTGGTGCTGTGTAGCTGTATTTCTGTGGCATCAGCACCGACTGTGACTGACCCCTTAGGGTTTCCCATTGGGAGTGAGGCTGTTGTTTGACCTTCATGTGAGGAGGGGCAGTGAGTCTGGGCTGGAGGCCAGTGGAGCAAGTATGGTGGGGACTGAGCTGGAGTTTCTGTGGGCATCGAAGTATGTGAAGCAAGATAAAGTGTCCTGCTTTGTCCACTTGCTAAAGCTCAAGTGTCCTAGCTGGACACTTGGGTCCTCAGGGCCAGGTTCACTCCTCTGCCCCCCTCCCTCTGCCCTTTGTCCACATGCTCTGGTGGGGACACCACCCACTTCCAAGGGACCACAAGCACATAGCCTAGAGTTCATTCATGGGATTTTATTTTAAGGAAACTTTACTAGAAAGAGTCAGGACAGAGAGGTCATACTGATGCCACTGGTGGGGCCATCTGTCTCCTACCTCAAATCTCCCCTGAGATACCTGGACCCCAAGAAATCTAATTAGGGGGATGAGGGTAGTGGTCCTTCTGTAGCTCCTTCAGGCTGTTATTGGACTCCTGGACTACCTACCTTGGGCCATGAATTCTGCTGCCATCTGGTTGAAATATGCTGCAGGGAGCAGCTGGGATTCTGCATCACCATCATCTGGACATGAAATGACTGTGATCTGGAGGAGACACGTCTTTCTAAGCAGATAAGTAGATGTGGGCCAAAGGGGAGAAGAAGAAAGATAGAGATCAAAGATCCTTTTAGGAGTAGGATCCAGGAGAACCTGGGCCCCCTGAGAGCCATCCCTCTGTGAGGTGATGCCTTAGATGAGAAGCCCCGAGTATCATTTTGGACTTGATCTGTCCCATTTACACCAAGCCAGCATCACTCATTTAATATGGTGGCAAGTCACCCGTAGGCAGCAGCTGGCACACAGAGGGCTGTCCCAGGGGTCCTTATACCCAGACCACTGGGGAATAGTGGACATGGGTCCAGCTCCCTCTTCTGATTAGCCTCAGTTCAGTGCAGTTCAGTCACTCAGTCATGTCCAACTCTTTGCAATCCCATGAATCACAGCACGCCAGCCCTCCCTGTCCATTACCAACTCGCGGAGTCCACCCAAACCCATACTCATCGAGTCGGTGATGCCATCCAGCATCCTCTGTCGTTCCCTTCTCCTCCTGCTCCCAATCCTTCCCAGAATTAGGGTCTTTTCCAATGAGTCAACTCTTTGCATGAGGTGGCCAAGTATTGGAGTTTTAGCTTCAACATAAGTCCTTCCAGTGAATACCCAGGACTGATCTGCTTTAGGATGGACTGATTGGATCTCCTTGCAGTCTAAGGGACTCTCAAGAGTCTTCTCCAATGCCACAGTTCAAAAGCATCAATTTTTCAGCACTCAGCTTTCTTCACCGTCCAACTCTCACATCCATACATGACTACTGGAAAAACCATAGCCTTGACTAGACAGACCTTTGTTGGCAAAGTAATGTCTCTACTTTTCAATATGCTGTCTAGGTTGATCATAACTTTCCTTCCAAGAAGTAAGCGTCTTTTAATTTCTTGGCTAGCAGTCACCATCTGCAGTGATTTTGGAGCCCCCCCAAAAATGAAGTCTGACACTGTTCCCACTGTTTCCCCATCTATTTGCCATGAAGTGATGGGACCAGATGTCATGATCTTAGTTTTCTGAATGTTGAGCCTTAAGCCAATTTTTTCACTCTCCTCTTTCACTTTCATCAAGAGGCTTTTTAGTTCCTTTTCACTTTCTGCCATAAGGGTGGTGTCATCTGCATATCTGAGGTAATTGATATTTCTCCTGGCAATCTTGATTCCAGCTTGTGCTTCTTTTAGCCCAGCATTTCTCATGATGTACTCTGCATATAAGTTAAATAAGCAGGGTGACAATATACAGCCTTGATGTACTCCTTTTACTATTTGGAAACAGTCTGTTGTTCCATATCCAGTTCTAACTGTTTCTTCCTGACTTGCATACAGGTTTCTCAAGAGACAGGTCAGATGGTCTGGTATTCCCATCTCTTTAAGAATTTTCCACAGTTTATCATGATCCACAGTCGAAGGCATAGTCAATAAAGCAGAAATAGATGTTCTTCTGGAACTCTCTTGCTTTTTTGATGATTCAGCAGATGTAGGCAATTTGATCTCTGGTTCCTCTGCCTTTTTTAAAACCACCTTGAACATCTGGAAGTTCACGGTTCACATATTGCTGAAGCCTGGCTTGGAGAATTTTCAACATCACTTTACTAGTGTGTAAGATGAGTGTGATTGTTTGGTAGTTTGAGCATTCTTTGGCATTGCCTTTCTTTGGGATTGGAATGAAAACTGATTAGCCTCAGTTTGGGTCAAATAAGGGGTTATCCAGGGTCTCCTAACCACACGATGGCCCCAGTGAAGCCCAGAAGTTCTCTCCCAAAGTGGGGTGAGACTTTCAGGGACAACCAGAAAAGCATATGGGATCAAACACTGTCAAACCAGCACAAGAGAGCCCCAGCATCGGGTGTGAGGCATCCACCAGACCCGAGTCACAGTGCAGCCTGTAGAGGGAAGAGGCCCGATGGGGATACCAGGACAGCGAAAGTGACCCACATAAGTCAGTTCAGTCTCTCAGTCATGTCCGACTCTTTTCAACCCCATGGACTGCAGCATGCCAGGCTTCCCTGTCCATCACAAACTCCCAGATCAGGCTCATACTCATGTCCATTGAGTGGGTGATGCCAACCAACCATCTCATCCTCTGTCGTCCCCTTCTCCTCCTGCCTTCAGTCCTTCCCAGATCAGGGTCTTTGCCAATGAGTTGGCTCTTCACATCAGGTGGCCAAAGTATTGCAGCTTCAGTTTCAGCATCAGTCTTTCCAATGAATGTTCAGGACTGATTTCCTTTAGGATGGACTGATTGGATCTCCTTGCAGTCCAAGGAACTCTCAAGAGTCTGCTCCAACACCACAGTTCAAAAGCATTGATTCTTCACTTAGCTTTCTTTATGGTCCAACTCTCACATCCATACATGACTACTGGAAAAACCATAGCTTTGACTAGATAGACCTTTGTCGGCAAAGTAATATCTCTGCTTTCTAATGTGCTGTCTATTTTGGTCATAGCTTTTCTTCCAAGGAACAAGTGTCTTTTAATTTCATGGCTGCAGTCACCATCTGCAGTGATTTTGAAGCCCAAGAAAATAGTCTGTCACTGTTTCCTTTGTTTCCTCATCTATTTTGCCGTGAATGCCATGATCTTCATTTTTCGAATGTTGAGTTTTAAGGCAGGTTTTTCACTCTCCTCTTTCACTTTCACCAAGAGGCTCTTTCATTCCTCTTCACTTTCTGCCATAGGGGCGGTGTCATCTGCATATATGAGGTTACTGCTATTTCTCCTGGCAATCTTGATTCCAGCTTGTGCTTTATCCATCCAGGTATTTCATATGATGTACTCTGCATAGAAGTTAAATAAGCAGGGTGACAATATACAATCTTGAAGTTCTCCTTTTCCAAATTTGAACCAGTCTGTTGTTTCTTATCTGGTTCTAACTGCTGCTTCTTGACCTGCATACAGGTTTCTCAGGAGGCAGGTAATGTGCTCTGATATTCCCCTCTCTTTAAGAATGTTCCAGTCTGTTGTGATCCACCCATTCAAAGGCTTTAGTGTAGTCAATAAAGCAGAAGCAGTAAATGCTGCCACTTTCTAGGTGGAGCTCATTTGATGCCACACACAACCCTTGACCAAGCCAGTGCCTCATGACAAGCACGTGCAGGGCTATAAATGATCTCAGCTATCACTATTTACAAAATGTGGGCAAGAGAGCCTGAACACGCCATCTTGGCCAATTTTCTCTCTCCTCATGGGCTTTTTAGCTTTTTATTAAAATTATTTTTATTGAGCTATATGAGCTGCTTACACATTTTGGAAGCTTATCCCCTAGTGGTCACGTGATTTGCAAAGATCTTCTCTCATTCTGCAGGTAGTCTTATTTTGTTGATGGTTTTCCATGCTGTATAAAAGCTTTTTAGCTTAATTAGGTCCCATTTGTATATTTTTCTGTTTATTTCTATTACTCTAGGAGATGGATACAAAAAGATACCACCTTGATTTATGTCAAAGAGTGTTCTGCCCATGTTTCCCTCTTTCTGTTTTATAGCCTCCCATTTCACACTTTTGTCTTTAATCCATTTTGAGTTTATTTTTGCCCATGGCTCTAGAAAATTTCTAATTTCATTTATTAACAAGTAGCAATCCAGTTTTCCCAGCAGAACTTATTCAAGAGACTATCTTTTCTCCATCTTACACTCTTGCCTCCTTTGTCATAGATGATTGATCATATGTGGGTGGGATTATTCTTGGGCTGTCTATCCTATTTCATTGATCATTGATCTATAATTTTGTTTTTGTGCCAGCACCGTATTGTTTTGATGACTGTAGCTTTGTAGTATACTCTGAAGTCAGGGAGTCTGATGCCTCCAGCTCCATTTCTGTTTCTTGACATTGCTTTGTCTATTTGGGGGCCTTTATATCGCCAAACAAATTTTTAAAAATTTTGTTCTGGGTCTGTGAAAATTGCCATTGGTCATCTGATAGGTGTTACACTGAACCTGTAGATTGCTTTGGGTAGAAGTGTCATTGGCACAAGATTGATTTTTCTAATTTAAGAATATCTTTTCATCTGTTTGTGTCACCTTAATTTCTTTCATCAGTGTCTTATAGCTTTCAGAGTAGAGGAATTTTGCCTCCTAGGGAAGGTTTATTCCAAGGTATTTTATTCTTTTTGATAGGATGGTAAATGGGATTCTATCCTTAAATTCTCTTTCTGGTATTTCATTGCTGCCATATAGAATGTAACAGATTTCTATGTATTGATTTTATATCCATAAATTTTATCCAATTCATGACTGAGCTCTAGGAGTTTTCTGGTACCTTCTTTAGCATTTTGTATGTATTAAATCATGTCATCTGAAAACAGTGACATTTTTATTACTTTCCATTTTGGATTCCTTGTATTCCTTTATCTTCTCTGATTCCTATACTTAGGACCTCACTGTGCTGTGCTGTAGGTCCTTGGTGATCGTCTACTGTATATGCAGTCATGTGGATGTGCTAACACCAAACTCCTAATTTATCTCTGGGATGTGCTGGGTCAACCAGGCACAGTGCATGAGGAGGAGGAACAGCCGTGCCGGCTAGGATTCCCACTCCTCCCCTGGGTGCCAGGGTGCTGCTTCAACCACCCCGCCAACCCACAAGACGTACCTCAGCTGTGTCTGGACTCCCCCAAGCCCTCTGAGGCAGAAACCACTCAGAAGAAAAGGGAACTTCAGGAAGCAAGTCACGTCAACAGGTTTCATTCCTGTTCTTAGTCTTCACGGCACAGGGGGAAGGGACCTCACGCCTCCTGGGACTGGTGACCAGGTCTGAGGGAGCGGGGCTGCAGACACAGCGCAGACAGACCCCAGGGGCCACATGTGTCTGGGGCCACAGCAGGGAAGGGGCTGCAGGGGAGCCCCCTCCACGGCCCCCACCGTCGGTGAGTGGGGACCCTGAGGGTGAGCGCACGGGGACAGGGCTGTGAGCCCTGCAGGGAGGCGGGCCTCGGGACCCCCAAGGGGCTGGAGCAGCCAGGCGGGCCTGGGGAGGCCGCTGACCCTGGTCACAGTGCAAGACGAGCGCGGGGACGGAACCAGGCAGGGTGCACCGCACTAAGAGTGCCGCCACCCGAGGCTGGAGAGCTCGGGGGCTGCTGGGCCATCGAGGAGCAGGACAGGCTGGGGACAGGGGGCAGGGCTGCGCGAGACCAGGTGCTCTGGAGACCAGGGATGGGCAGGTGTGAGGACCAGCTAGGATGGAAGGAGGGTCTGCTCCAAGGATGACGGGAAGGGAGAGGACCCCAGGGCAGTGAAGGCTCCTGGACAGGCCGGCGGAGCCGGCGTGGGTCCCAGGGCAGGGCCACGTATGGTGGCTGTGTGTCCCGACTGGGCTGGGGCTGAGTGCAGCGGCAGAGCTGGGGGCAGGGCTGCAAGGCCGGCCAGGCTCTGTGTCCACAGTGGGCAGCACAGGGCTGA
>ML663601.1:6152-31631 GCA_007570785.1 Antilocapra americana | reverse complement strand
AAAAAAAAATTCATTTGAAGCAATTCTACTCAGATGGACGAAACTGGAGCCCATTATCCAGAGTGAAGTAAGCCAGAAGCAAAAACAACAATACAGTATATTAACACATATATATGAAATTTAGAAAGACGGTAACGAGAACCCAACATGCAAGACAGCAAAAGGAACGCAGATGTATAGAATAGACTGGTGAACTTTGTGGATGAGGGTAAGGGTGGGATGATATGGGAGAAGGGCATTGAAGCATGTTAATTATCATATGTCTAATCAATTTCCATCCCAGGATTGATGCTCGGGGCTTGTTCAGCGAGATTTCCCGGGGGGGGGGGTGGAGGGAGGAGGGAGGGGTGTTCCGGAGGGGAACCATATGTAAACCCATGGTGATATCATGACAATGTATGGCAAAAACAATAAAAAAAAACCTAAAGCCAGTAGAAGGAAGGAAATCACAAAGGTCAGAGTAGAAATAAATGAAATAGGGACAAAGAATCACAAAGATCAATGAAAGTGAAAGCTTGCTCTTTTAAAAGACAAACAAGATTGAAAAACCCTTAGCCAGATTCATAAAGAAAAAAGGGAGAGGACTCAAATCAGTAAAATTAGAAATTTTACAGCTGACTCCAAAGAAATACTAAGAATCATATGAGACTACTAATAACAACTATATGCCAATACAATGGACAACCTGGAAGAAAGGAACAAATTCTTAGAAAGGAATAGTCTCCGTAGACTGAACCAGGAAGAAAAAGAAAATATGAACAGACCAATTACAAGCAATGAAATTGAATGTGTGATTAAAAACCTCCCAATAGACAAAAGTCCAAGACCTGATGGCTTCACAGGGGTATTTTATCAAACATTTAGATAAGAGTTAAAACCGTCCTTCTGAAAATGTTCCAAAAGACGTGAAAGAAGGAAAAATTCCCAACTCATTTTAAGATGCCACCATCACCCTGATACCAAAATCAGATGAAGATACCACAAAAAAAAGAAAATCACAGGCTGATATCACTGATGAACGTAGGTGTAAAATCCTCAACAAAATACTAGCAATTTTTTTCCAACAATACATTAAAAAGATTATACACCATGATCAAGTGGGGTCCATCCCAGGCATGCAAAGATTTTTTGACATTCTCAAATCAATCACTGTGGCTTATCGTATCAATAAATTGAAGAAAGAAACCATATGATCTTTTCAATACATACAGTAAAAGCTTTTGACAAAATTTTTCACCCATTTGTGATAAAAACTCTCTATAAATTGGGCATACTTCAACATAATAAAGGCTATATATGACAAATCTACAGCTAGCATCATACTCAATGGTGAAAAGGTGAAAATATTCCCTCTAAGATCAGAAACAAGACAAGGATCTCCATTCTCACCACTTTTATTCAACACAGTTTTGGAAGTCCTAGCCACAGCAATCAGAGAAGAAAAAGAAGTAAAGGGAATCCAAATTGGAACAGTTAAACTCTCCCTGTTTGCAGATGACATGATACTATACATAGAAGATCCTAAATATGCTAACAGAAAATTACTGGAACCCATCAATGAATTTTGTAATGGTTCAGGCTACAAAATTAATACACAGAAGTCTGTTGCATTTCTATATAGTATCAATGAAAGATAAGAAAGAGAAATTTGAGAATCAATTCCATTTACCATTGCATCAAAAAGAATAAAATATCTAGGTATAAACCTACTTAAGGAGGTAAATAAACCATCCCTGGAGAAGGGCATGGCAACACATCCCAGTATTCTAGCATGGATAATCCCATGGAGAGAAGAGCCTGTAAGGCCACAAATAGTGGGACATGACTGAAGCAACAGCACAGCACAAAGAGACAAAATATCTTCACTCAGGAACCTGTAAGATGCTCATGAAAGAAATTAAAGAAGACATATACAGATGAAATGATATACCATGCTCATGGATTGGAAAAATCAATATTGTCAAAATAACTACTATCCAAAGCAATCTACAGATTCAGTGAAATTCCCATCAAATTACTAACGGCATTTTTCACAGAACTAGGACAAAAACAAATCTCAAAATTTGTATGGAGACACAAAAGACCCCAAATATCCAAAGCAACCTTGAAAAAGAAAAATGGAGCTGGAGGAATCAAACTGCCTAACTTCAGACTATACTACAAAGCTACAGTCTGTCATAACAGTATGATACTGGCACAAAAATAGACATACAGATCAATGGAACAGTGTAGAAAACCCAGAGATAAGTCCATGCACCTAAGATCAATTAATCCATAACAAAGGAGGCAAGACTACACAATATTGGAAAGGCGAATGTCTACAAATGGTTCTGGGAAAACTGGAGAGTCACAAGTGAAAAAACAAATGAAATTAGATAACTCCATACACAGAAATAAGTTCAAAATGTATTAAAGACCTAAATGTTAGACTAGACACTATAAAACTCTTAGAGGAAAACGTAAGCATAACCCTCTCTGACATAAATCACAGAAACATCTTTCTCAACCCATCTCCCAGAATAATGGAAATAAAAGCAAAAATAAGCAAATGGGACCTACTTAAACCCAAGAGCTTTTGCACAGAAAGGAAACAATCAGCACAACAGGAGCAGAAGAAGGTGGCAGAGTGTAACATGGGGAGATTGCCAGCCTCCCAACAAATACAACAAAAACTCATCAAAATATGGAGCAACTCCTACAAAGCAACCTCTAGTCGCCAGCAGGAGACCCCAGGCCTCTGGAGTGGGGAGCAGGGGATGGGGGATAGGGGAGCGGGGTGGGGGAGGAGGCTAAGATCCCCGGAGTGAGGTAAGAGAGAGGATGGAAACATAAAAAGGGAAAAGACCAAGAACTTCTGGATGAGAGTTTGTGCCTCAAGGGAGGGACGAGTCCAGAAACAGGAAGAGTTTCTGTGAACTGGGAACCTCCCTCACAGGCGGGTGCAAAGGAAAGCTGCAGAATCTCAGAAAGCCAGGCAAATCAAAGACTAAAAGGGCAGAAAACAGAGAAAGCTGCGCTTCCCAACCTGTAAACAGCTCATGGATGGTGACCCCAATAAGACGGCAGACTTAGGGAACCGACAGGAGCCCCACAGTGCAGAGGGCAGGCCTAAGGTGCCGAAAGAGGAACAGCATACAAACCTCTCCAGAGCACACAACCCATGCTGCACAGAGGGTGGCTTGGGGTGCTGAGAGAGGTGAGGCATACAAACCTCTGCAGCACACACAAGTCTTGGGATGCAGAGGGTAGGCCCAGGGAGCCAGAAGAAGAACACACAAGCTCTGAGACATAGAGGACAGGTCGGTGAGCCAAGACAAATGCACATGAGCCCTGCAATGCAGAGGGCTGCCCAGGGTGCTGAGACAAATGCACACAAGCCCCACAATATAGAGGGTGTACCAGTGAGCCAAAACAAGGGAACACACGCCCTGTGACATAGAGAGTGGACCTGGTGAGCGAAGACAAGCACACACAAGCCCTACAATATAGAGGGAGAGCTCAAGGGGCCAGGGGGAAGCCCACACAAGTCTCAGTAATGCAGAAAGCATGTTCAGGGAGCTGATAAAAGATCCACACAAGCTCCTATCTAGCAAGTTTCAGACTATAGTGCAGGGCAGGACTGGGGAACAGAAGCACTGGCAAAGATTCCAGGGACAAGCAGGGGGCTGGCAGCAGTGAAGATATTCTGAGAGGGCCATTTTGAAGTGACTGCAAGAATATACATGCCTAACACTACCAAAGCCAGAAGGAATGCCCAAAAATATACTGAACACATAGGCATCCCCAAATCTACTACTCAGAGAGACAAGATCCAGCTTCACTAACCAGAACACAGGCACAAGCTCCCCCAACCAGGAAAACATCCAGAACACTAATCCAACACCATCCACTGAGGCAGACCCCACAATCAAGAAGAACTACAACCTTGAGAATTTTTTTTTCATATAAATCACACTGTTTATTCCTCCTACATATTTTACCTTTACATTAGCATCATGCAGTCCTGTAAATTTTTTTCTTTGTTTTTCTTGTTTAACAAAAAATTTAAGATTTTTTTCTTTTTTACCCCCTCCCCCCTTTTTTGAGTGATTTTTCTGATTTTGTTTTTGATACATTGGACTGCTTTTCTTATCCTTCTTTACTGGCTATAGCTCTTCCTGAATATATATAAATCTTTCCCACATACATATATTTATCTTTTTATATATATTTTTTCATATTCTTTGTTTTACCCTCTTTTCATCTCTTTCTCCCCCTTCTCTCTTCTTTCACTTTTTCCCCTTCTCTTTTTCTCCTTCACTCTTTCTTTTTTCACCAAGTTAATTTGTTGAACTCTCTTTGTTATATTTCCCAGTTGGCACTTTGCTCAGGCTTAGTTTTCCAGATTGAACTTTAGTTAGCTGTGTTTTTAATTGGTTGATATCACTTTTGGTTTCTCTTTTTCACCAAGTCAATCTCCTTTACTCTTGTCTTTAGAATACTTTGGTTATAAATGTATGTGGAAGTATGTGTATATGTCCCATTATTTCTGTAATTACCTGTTTGATCTGCTTGATCTCCTCCCACTAGAAAACAGGCACAAATCACCTGAACAAGACACAAATCAGTCACCCAACCTTTCTCTCCAAGGGCAAAAAACCAAAAGGAAGAAGGAATACAACCCTAAAGCTTGAGAAAGTGAGATCTCAAGTGGAGCAAGTTAGAAAAAAAAAAAGAAAAGACAGAGAAATACAGCACAGATGAAAGGACAAGGTAGAAACTCAACACCAAATAAATAAAGGAAATAAGCAATCTACTGAAGGAGAATTCAGAATAATGATAGTAAAGATGCCCCAAAGACATGAAAGTAGAACGGAGAAAATGCAAGAAACAATGAACAGAGTTGCTACAGTCACCAAGGACATAGAAGAAATAAAGAATAAGCAAACAGAGAGGAATAACAAAATTAATGAAGTTAAAAATACTCTAAAAGGAACCAATATCAAAATAACTGAGCAGAAGAACAAATAAGTGAGCTGGAAGATAGAATGGTGGAAATAACTGCTGAAGAGCAGAATAAAGGGAAAGAATGAAGAGAATTGAAGATAAACCCAGAGACCTTTGGGATAATATTAAACACACAAACATTCAAGTTATAGGGGTCCCAGAGGAAGAAGGAAAAAAGGTATTGAGAAAAATTTTGAAGAAATTATAGTTGCAAATTTCCCTGACATGGGAAAGGAAATAGTTAATCAAATCCAAGAAGCACAGAGAATCCCTTACATGATAAACAAGGAGAAACACAGTGAGAGACATATTAATCAAACTAACAGAGATTAAGCACAAAGAAAAAATATTAAAAGCAGCAAGGGAAAAACAAGAAGAAACGTACAAGGGAAAACCCATAGATTAACAGCAGATCTTTCAGCAGAAACTCTGCAGGCCAGAAGGGAATGGGAGTGAAAGGTTGTGGATGAAATCACAACAAAGACACTGGGAATCGTGGCCTCCGGAAGAGAAGAATTCAATCTGGGTCCAGGGACGAGGCTTGATCGCTCAGAGATTTTGTATAATAAAGTTTTATTAATGTATAAAGGAGATAGGGAAAGCTTCTGACATAGGCATCAGAAGGGGGTAGAAAGAATACCCCTTTGCTAGTATTAGCACTGGAGTTACATATTCTCAAATTAGTTGTTACCGTGAATCAAAAGAATGTCTGGAGGTTGTAAAGACCTCACCAGACCCATTCCCATGATTTACATTTTAAGATAATAGGATTAGCCAGAAGGTTTTTTTCCAGACTGTCTCCAAGCAGGATACATTATTGTTATATAATCCTAAAGAATGTAGAGAGAAAAATAAGTTTGTCCTTTCTTCCTCCTTGAGAATTCCAGACTGCTCTCTCCTTGGGGACCCCAGACTTCTTATCAACCTGCCTAAGAGATGACTCTCTCATTCCCCACTTTTCTTTTAGGAGAATTATGTTGCCTAGGGAAAAGGGGCATCATTTTCATTCCATAACTGCTTCCATGCTGACAAGGGGCATCATACCTAGATTGAGGAGGCAACATATTCTCCTAACCCTCATGAGGGTCTCTGATCCAGGGGCCCCAAGTAATAGTTGGAGGAGGCTGAGGCACTCATAGGAGATTGGACAACCATTTGTAACTTAAGGGCTTTCATGCGACCAGAAACAAATCCAGTTACACAGTTAGATGCAGGGAGCAAACAGCAAAAACAAAATAATCAGAATTATTGTAATTAAGATAGTTTTCCACCATGGGGAACTAGTTAACTTCTCCCAAAGTAAGACAATTGAGTCTTCAGAAGTATAGACATCCTTTTTCAGGAATTAGCCATATAACCTCATCCCATAGTTGATAAACATCAGGTAAAAAATCATTAGATCTCGACCTGTTTGCCTTATGTGTAGCGAAATAGTTTTTAAACTGAGACAATGTATAATCAAAATTAAAAATTACCTTATGTCCCTAGTTAAAGTACAAAGTGTTACACCAGTCCATCTTAGGGTTGTTAGATGTCATCAGTTTAAGAAGAGGCATCATGTGCAATTGTTGAAGGTAAATGCAGACTTGGAGAAAGTCTTTTCCTTGAAGTGGAGATGTCCACCACAGGAAGCCTTCCACTGATGAAGAGGGGAGTGCTTCACAGACCCAGCAGTTAGACTGGTTGTGGAATGCAGCATAGGAGTGAGCCCAGGACAGGAAAGCATTGTCTTGAGGATCAAATGGCAGACTCATGATTTTTGGAGTCAGCCAAAGTAGGCTCACATAGATTATCAGGCCCATCTGAAAAGTACAAAGTCAGAGCATAGAAAGTAAAGACAAAATGAAGTCACTTAGTTCTGGTCAGGGTGCCACATCTTAACTTGGGTGTGATGTACCCACGAGTCAATTCCTGGCACTTTGACAGCTGTGGGAGAAGAAAGAATAACCTGGTAAGGGCCTTCCCAGAGGGGCTCAAGGGATGGGCCCCCAGACCCCAATGTTTTTATGAGGACCTCAGTTCCCGGCTCAAATAGAGGCTTGCTTGACTCAGAGGCTGGGTCCGGAGTCATCTCCTGGAGTTCCATTAATGCCTGTTGAAAAGCTGAGAGCTGAGTAACGTAATTAGTTAATTCCAAGGCTTCAGGGTCTATAACAATGTCTGTGTGTAAGAAAGGCCTTCCATAAATACATTCAAAGGGAGACAGTCCCTCCTTTCTTGGGGCAGTTTGAGCCCTCATTAAAGCTATGGGTAGGACTTTAAGCCAGTTGTCCTGTGTCTCTTGAGTTAATTTGCGCAGATGTCTTTTGATAATATCATTAGCTTTTTCAACCTTTCCTGAGGATTGGGGTCTCCAGGAACAGTGTAAGTGATATTCTATTCCTAGAGCTTTAGACACCCCCTGAGTTACAGCAGCTTTAAAGGCGGAGCCATTGTCACTCTGAAGGCTCCGTGGCAGCCCAAACCTGGGGATAATTTCGTGGATTAAAACCTTTATAACCTCTTTAGCCTGTTCGCTACGACAGGGAAAAGCCTCAATCTAGCCTGTAAAAGTATCTACCCAAACTTGTAAGCAAGAATAGCCATTAGCTTTTGGCATATGGGTAAAATCAATTTCCCAGTCCTCTCCAGGATATTTTCCACTCTGTTGTAATCCAGATTTTGCTAGCTTTTCAGTCTTTGGGTTATTTTTCTGGCAAACCTCACACCTTTTGAGAATGTTCTTTAAAGTTTTCATTACATTTTTACCTTCAAACAAACGAGAAGCCATCTGGTAGGTACTTTCTGCACCCAAACGAAAACTCTGGTGTAAACCCTTAAGAATTTTCCATTGAGCACTTTCAGGAATTATTAATCGACCATCCTCAGACTGTAACCAACATTTATCAGTAATCTTTGCTCCTCTCTTCTCATATCTTTCTAACTCTTCCTCAGTATATTGTGGCTTTTCCTGTTCCACAGGACCTGTCCAGATCAAAGGCGCCTGCAGTGAAGGGGCTTCATAAAGGGCCACTTTTCTGGCTTGACAGTCAGCCAGCTGATTATCTTCGGCTACTTTACTCCAATCCCTGTTGTGTCCTTTGCAATGCATAACAGCTACTTCTTTAGGACAATATATAGCAGTTAAAAGTCTCTCAATCTCTCTGAAATGCTTAATAGGTTCTGGTGTGGCTGTTTTAAACTGTCTTACTTTCCATATTGCAGCATGAGCATGTAAAGTCAGATAAGCATACTTAGAATCAGTGTAGATATTTACCTGCTGTCCTTTGCTTAATTCTAGACATCGGGTCAGAGCCACAAGCTCCGCTAACTGAGCACTGGTTCCCTGGGGGAGAGATTTTGCTTCTAAAACCTGTTCAGCAGTCACCACTGCATAACCTGGTTTACGCTTTCCATCCCGAACAAAAGAACTGCCATCCGTAAATATTTCCATGTCAGGGTTGTCTAATGGGGTATTCATTAGACCTTCCCTGGCTGCATAGTATAAAGTTAAAAGTTGGGAACAATCGTGATCAGGTGTTTCATTTTCCTTCTCAGGAAGGAAAGTGGGAGGGTTTATTTTTATATTTTTTTAAGTTCTTCCCCCCCTTTTATTGTTTTTGCCATACAATGCCATGATATCACCATGGGTGTACATATGTTCCCCCTCCAGAACACCCCTCCCTCCTCCCTCCCCCTGGGAAATCTTGATGCACCAGCCCCGAGCATCAATCCTGGGCTGGCTATTGATTAGACATATGATAATTAACATGTTTCAATGCCATTTTCCCATATCAGCCCACCCTTACCCTCATCCACAGAGTCCACAAGTCTGTTCTATACATCTGCGTTCCTTTTGCTGTCTCGCATGATGGGTTCTCATTACCATCTTTCTAAATTCCTTATATATGTGTTAATATACTGTATTGTTGTTTCTGCTTCTGGCTTACTTCACTCTGGATAATGGGCTCCAGTTTCATCCATCTGAGTAGAATTGTTTCAAATGAATTTTTTTTAATGCTGAGTAATATTCCATTGTGTATATGTACCACAGCTTTCTTATCCATTCGTCGGTTGAAGGGCATCTAGGTTGCTTCCATGTCCTGGCTATTGTAAACAATGCAGCGATGAACATTGGGGTGCACGTGGCTCTTTCAATTCTGGTTTCCTCGGTGTATATGCCCAGCAGTGGGATTGCCGGGTCATATGGCAGGTCTATTTGCAGCTTTTTAAGGAACCTCCATACTGTTTTCCATAGTGGCTGTACAAGTTTGCAATCTCACCAACAGTGTAAGAGAGTTCCCTTTTCTCCACATCCTCTCCAGCATTTATTGCTCGTAGATTTTTGGATTACAGCCATTCTGACTGGTGTAAAGTGATACCTCATTGTGGTTTTAATTTGCATTTCTCTGATAATGAGTGATGTTGAACATCTTTTCATGTGTTTGTTAGCCATTTTTATGTCTTCTTTGGAGAAATGTCTGTTAAGTTCTTTGGCCCATTCTTTGATTGGGTCGTTTATTTTCTAGAATGGAGCTGCAGGAGTTGCTTGTATATTTTTGAGATTAATTGTTTGTCCGTTGCTCCATTGGCTATTATTTTCTCCCATTCTGAAGGCTGTCTTTTCACCTTGCTTATAATTTCCTTTGTTGTGCAGAAGCTTTTAATTTCAATTAGGTCCCAATTGTTCAT
This sequence comes from Antilocapra americana, assembly GCA_007570785.1. Lineage (NCBI taxonomy): Eukaryota > Metazoa > Chordata > Mammalia > Artiodactyla > Antilocapridae > Antilocapra > Antilocapra americana. The sequence goes on along the minus strand of ML663601.1, from coordinate 21,974 downwards.
TCATGTTTTTATTTCCAATATTCTGGGAGATGGGTCATGGAGTATCCCACTTTGGTTTATGTCAGAGAGGGTTTTGCCTCTATTATCCTCTAGGAGTTTTATAGTTTCTGGTCTTATGCTTAGATCTTTGATCCATTTTGAGTTTATCTTTGTGTATGGTGTTAGAAAGTGTTCTAGTTTCATTCTTTTACAAGTGGCTGTCCAGTTTTCCAGCACCACTTGTTAAAGAGGTTTTCTTTTCTCCATTGTATATTCTTGCCTCCTTTGTCAAACATAAGGTGTCCATAGATGCGTGGATTTATCTCTGGGCTTTCTATTTTGTTCCATTGATCTATATTTCTGTCTTTGTTCCAGTACCATACTTTCTTAATGACTGTGGATTTGTAGTATAGCCTAAAGTCAGGTAGGTTGATACCACCATTTCCATTCTTCTTTCTCAAGATTGCTTTGGCTATACGAGGTTTTTTGTATTTCCATACAAATTGAGAAATTATTTGTTCTAATTCTTTGAAAAGGACCTCTGGTAGCTTGATAGGAATTGCATTGAATCTATAGATTGCTTTGGGTAGTATACTCATTTTCACTGTATTGATTCTTCCAGTCCACTAACACGGCACATTTCTCCATCTGTTTGAGTCCTCTTTGATTTCTTTCATCAGTGTTTTATAGTTTTCTATATACAAGTCTTTTGTTTCTTTAGGTAGAAATACTCCTAAGTATTTTATTCTTTTTGTTTCGATGGTGAATGGAATTGTTTCCTTAATTTCTCTTTCTTATTTCTCACTGTTAGTGTATAGGAATGCCAGGGATTTCTGTGTGTTGATTTTATATCCTGAAACTTTGCTATATTCACTGATTAGCTCTAGTAATTTTCTGGTAGAGTCTTTAGGGTTTTCAATATAGAGGATCATGTCATCTGCAAACAGAGAGAGTTTTATTTCTTGTTTTCCAATCTGGATTCCTTTGATTTCTTTATCTGCTCTGATTGCTGTGGCCAAGACCTCCAAGACTATGTTTGAAAGTAGTGGTGAGAGTGGGCACCCTTGTCTTGTTCCTGATTTCAGGGGGAATGCTTCCAGCTTTTCACCATGGAGGATAATGTTTGCTGTGGGTTTGTCATATATAGCTTTTATTATCTTGAGGTATGTTCATTCTATTCATGCTTTTTGCAGGGTTTTTTTTTTATCATAAATGGATGTTGAATTTTGTCAAAGGCTTTCTCTGCATCTATTGAGATAATCATGTGATTTTTATTTTTCAATTTGTTAATGTGGTGTATTATATTGATTGATTTTCAAATATTGAAGAATCCTTGCATCCCTGAGATAAAGCCTACTTGATCATGATGTATGATTTTTTAATGTGTTGTTGAATTCTATTTGCTAGAATTTTGTTAAGGATTTTTGCATCTAAGTTCATCAGTGATATTGGCCTGTAGTTTTCTTTTTTGTGGCATCTTTGTCGGGTTTTGGAATTAGGGTGATGATGGCCTAATAGAATGAGTTTGGAAGTTTACCTTCATCTGCAATTTTCTGGAAGAGTTTGAGTAGAATAGGTGTTAGCTCTTCTCTAAATTTTTGGTAGAATTCAGCTGTGAAGCCATCTGATCCTGGGCTTTTGTTTTTTGGAAGATTTCTGATTATGGTTTCAATTTCCAAGCTTGTGATGGGTCTATTTTTTTCCTTTTATTGTTTTTGCCATACAATGCCATGATATCACCATGAGTTTACATATGCTCCCCCTCCAGAACCCCCTCCCTCCTCCCTCCCTCCTCTCTCCCCCCAGGAAATCTCAATGCACCAGCCCGGAGCATCAATCCTGGGCTGGCGATTGATTAGACATATGATAATTAACATGTTTCAATGCCATTTCCCCACATCATCCCACCCTTACCCTCATCCACAGAGTCCACGAGTCTATTCTATACATCTGCGTTCCTTTTGCTGTCTCACATGATGGGTTCTCGTTCTATTAATATTATCTATCGATTCCTGGTTTAGTCTTGGAAAGTTGTACTTTTCTAGGAATTTGTCCATTTCATCCAAATTGTCCAGTTTATTTGCATATAGTTGCTGTAATAGTCTCTTATGATCCTTTGTATTTCTGGGTTTTCTGTTGTGATCTCTCCGTTTTCATTTTTAATTCTGTTGATTTGTTTCTTCTCCCCTTGTTTCTTGATGAGTCTGGCTAATGGTTTGTCAATTTTATTTATCTTCTCAAAGAACCAGCTTTTGGCTTGGTTGATTTTTGCTATGGTCTGTTTTGTTTCCTTTGCATTTATCTCTGCCCTGATCTTTAAGATTTCTTTCCTTCTACTAGACCTGGGCTTCTGCATTTCTTCGTATTCTAGTTCCTTTAGGTGTAAAGTAAGGTTATTTATTTGATTTTTTTTCTTGTTTCCTGAGGTGAGCTTGTATTGCTATGAACTTTCCCCTTAGCATTGCTTTCTCAGTGCCCAATAGGTTTTGGGCTGTTGTGTTTTCATTTTCATTCGTTTCCATGCATAACTGAATTTCATTTTTAATTTCTTCTGTGATTTGTTGGTTATTCAGCAGTGTGTTGTTGAGCCTCCATATGTTGGAAGTTTTGAAAGGGTTTCTCCTGTAATTGATATCTAATCTCACTGCATTGTGGTCAGAAAAGATGCTTGGGATGATTTCAATATTTTTGAATTTATTAAGGTTAGATTTATGGCCCAGGTTGTGATCTATCCTGGAGAAGGTCCCTTGTGCACTTGAGAAAAAGGTGAAATTCCTTGTTTTGGGGTGGAATGACGTATAGATATCAATTAGGTCTAGTTGGTCTATTGTATCATTTAAAGTTTGAATTTCCTTGTTACTTTTCTGTCTAGTTGATCTATCCCTTGGTGTGAGTGGTGTATTAAAGTCTCCCACTCTTATTGTGTTGTTATTAATTTCCCCTTTCATACTTGTTAGCATTTGCCTTACATATTGTGGTGCTCCTATGTTGGGTGCATAAATATTTATAATTGTTATTTCTTCTTCTTGGATTGGTCCTTTGATCATTATGTAATGTCCATCTTTATCTCTTTTCACTGCCTTTATTTTACAGTCTACTTTATCTGATATGAGTATTGCCACTCCTGCTTTCCTTTGGTCTTTATTTGCATGGAATATCTTTTTCCAGCCTTTACCTTTCATTCTATATGTGTCCCTAGGTTTGAGCTGGGTCTCTTGTAGAGAACATATGTAGGGGTCTTGTTTCTGTATCTAATCTGCCAATCTTTGTCTTTTGGTTGGGGCATTCAGCCCGTTTACATTTAAGGTAATTATTGATAAGTATGATCCCGTTGCCATTTATTTTATTGTTTTGAGTTTGAGATTATCTATCCCATCCGTGTTTCCTATCTAGGCAAGTTCCTTTAGCATTCGTTGGAGGGCTGGTTTGGTGTTGCTGAATTCTCTCAGTTTCTGCTTGTCTGAAAAACTTTTAAATTCTCCTTCAAATTTGAATGAGATCCTTGCTGGGTACAGTAATCGGGGTTGTAGTTAGTTTTCTTCCATGACTTTAAGTATATTTTGCCATTCCCTTCTGGCCTGAAGCGTTTCTGTTGAGAGATCAGCTGTTATCCTTATGGGATTCCCCTTGTGAGTTATTTTTTGCTTCTCCCTCGCTGCTTTTAATATTTGGTCTTTGTATTTGATATTTATTAATTTGATTAAGATGTGTCTTTGGGTGTTCCACTTTGGGTTCATTCTATTTGGGACTCTCTGTGTTTCTTGGACCTGAGTGGCTACTTGCTTTCCCAATTTAGGGAAGTTTTCAACAATTATCTCTTCAAGAATTTTCTGATGGTCTTTCTTTTTGTCTTCTTCTTCTGGGACTCCTATGATTCGAATATTGGTGCGTTTAATATTGTCCCAGACATCTCTAAGATTGTCCTCATTTCTTTTAATTCTTGTTTCATTTTTCCTTTCTGTTTCATTTATTTCTGCCATTCTGTCTTCTACCTCACTTATTCTGTCTTCTATCTCAGTTATTCTACTGTTGGTTCCCTCCAGGGTGTTTCTGATCTCATTTATTGCATTATTTATTATATTTTGACTCTTTTTCATTTCTTCTAAGTCCTTGTTAAAGCTTACCTGCATCTTCTCAATCCTTGACTGCTGGTTATTGAACTCCAACTCCAACTTATTTTCCAGGTTTTGGATCATTTTCACTATCATTTTTCGGAATTGTTTGTCAGGTAGACATCCTATCCGTCTTTTGTTTGGTCTAGGGGATATTTATCCTGTTCCTTTACTTGCTAGGTATTTCTCGGCCTTTTTATCTTGCTTATCTTGCTGTGTTGTCCCTTTATTATGGGGGTTCCTCACTATGGGAGGGGTTGGATTTGTGGTTTGTCAAAAGTTCCTGGAAGGGAAAGGTTGTGTGGTGTTCTGGTGGGTGGATCTGTGTTTCCTCACTGTAACTAGCAATGGAGTGTCCAGTAAAGAGTTTTGAGGTGTCAGCGGACTTGATGTGACCTTTAGCAACCTGTTTATTGAAGCTCCAGGCAGTGTTCCTGTGTTGATAGAGAATTTTCTTGGTATATCTTACTCTGGAGCTTGTTGTCCCTTGGGGGTGGTTGATTTCAGTTTTGGTACAGAGGAGTTTGATGAGTTCCTATCGATTAATTAACTCTTGGATCCAGGAATTTTCTGGAATTCTCAGGATCTGGGTTTAGCCTCCTGTCTTCTAGTAGCCTCAGGACTCTTTCATCTATGCATTGATAGTGGCAGAACCTCTAGTTTAGTGATGAGAAGTTTCTTCACAGTGAGGGACACCCTGCCAGTTACACAGAGTTACATGGCATGGACCAGAAGGAGAAGAGAGGAATCAGATGGTGAGGGAGTGAAGTGGCCAGTGTGTGCTCTCCACAGCCTGGATCCCTTGGAGATGTTCACAGAGTTATACCGAAATGAGAAGAGGGTGGTAGGAGACAGAATTGACCAGAGAGAGAAAAGAGAGAGTCAGGTGGACAGAGACAGATCCAGCAAGTGGTCAGTTATTTCAGTGTTCTTCACAGCTCGTAACACTCAAGCAGAGTCCCAGAGTTGGGTAGAGAATATACAAGGGAAGGGGATGTTGAAGGTGTCTTGGTAGGAGAAGAAAAAAAAAGGAGAGACAAGAATGGGGAGAGAGCAGTTAAGCCAATGATGTCACTCCCAGGTAACAATGGGTACTGGAGCTTGGATCCTTAAAGGTACAAAGTTGATACCAAATACTAATAAGCAAAGATTAAAAATCTAGAGTAAAGACTGGATTCTGAAAAATACTATTACAAAAAAAGAAAGATAAAGAAGAAAATAAGAAAAAAAATCAATTAAAAATAAAAAGGGGGAAAAAGTGGAGATATAAAAGGTAAGAAAAGAAATAGGATGGAGAATACAATAAGGGAGAAAGGGGAGATTTTAAAAAAAGGAAAGTAAAAATAAAGGAAAAGAAAAAAAATAACAGGGTTATAGGGGGCTTAAAAATTCTAAAAAAAAAGTATAAAAAGTTTTAAAAATTTAAAAGATGTTCCTAGTACCGTTATAACCAAGGCTTTCTCTGGTGCTAATGTGTACAGCGAGGGGTCAGTTTATTTTCAGATAATTCCTTGGTCCAGCTTGTGCTTCTCACGGTCTATAGACTCCTTTCTATGCAGTCTGCGCCACCTGCAGGGATTTAATCTCCTACTCCTGTCAGTTCCAAAGCTGTTCCCTCTGCTTGCTTTAGCGTCTTCTTTTTGCTGGTCTTTTAAGTGTCTATTCAGCGCTTTGGGGTTTGCCCCGCTCCTGGTGAGTGAGCTTCCGCTTCCCCCTCCCACTTTGCTCAGGCTCTCTGTCGTCCACCTGTCCACCCGGCGCAGTTGGGGAGTGTGGCTTCTCCCCTCCCCCGGCCCAGCCGCTCGCGTGTAGCTGAGCACGCCTTCTTAGGTGTGTAGAGCGCCGATCCATCCAGAATCCCCAGAAATCTTGGTTAGCACATAGCTCTGCTCGCAATTTGGCCGCAGAAGTCTCGCCGGGGCTGGGTTATGCCCGCTGCTCTTGGGCGGGGCTGCGCCAGTCCCCAACCCACAGCCGCCCAGCTCCACCCGGCCGGCCGCCTCTCTGCCGACTCCCCACCGCCCTTTGTTCTGTGCATGGGCCTGCCGGGGGGGGGCTCTTCCTGGGGAAAGCTACTCCTCAGTCTATCTCTTGTTAGCCCCCTGGGATAGGTCCCTCGGGCTGCTCCGTTCCCTAAGCCACTGGCCCGCCCCTCTCTGAGCAGTCTGCTTTGGCTAGTGGGGGGTGGGGCGCCCGGGCCGCCGCCCCGCTGTGCCTTGCAGCCAGAGACGTACCTTACAGGGCTTAACTATTAATCTGCTTTTACTCCCGGCTATCTTGCTCTTCAAGATTCATCACAGATCCGCCAGGGAGAATGCTCCCTGGAATTCGGAAACCTTTCTCCTCTTTTTTTCCTCTTTATTCCAGACTCCCCTTCCTGGATGGATCCCCGTCCCCAACTCTTTGTCTCTCCCTTTACATTTTTTTTCTTTTGTCCTACCTCCTCTCGTCAGCAATGGGCCGCCCCTCCAGATGCCCGATGTCCTCTGCCAGCATTCAGATCCTGTTTTATGGAGTTTGCTTGGCCTTTAAAAGTTCTTTTGGTGTATTTATTGGGGAGAGAGAGAGTGGTCTCCCCATCCTATTCCTCTGCCATCTTAGTTCCTCCTCTCTTTCTGTGTTTTCTGTTGTGATTTCTCCTTTTTCAATTCTAATTTTGTTGATTTGATTCTTCGCCCTTTGCTTCTCGATAAGTCTGGCTAATGGTTTGTCAATTTTATTTATCTTATGAAAGGATCAGCTTTTGGCTTTGTTGATTTTTGCTATGGTCTCTTTCGTTTCCTTTGCATTTATTTCCGCCCTGATCTTTAAGATTTCTTTCCTTCTACTAACCCTGGGGTTCTGTATTTTGTCCTTTTCTAGTAGCTTTAGGTGTAAAGTTAGTTTATTTATTTGACTTTTTTCTTGTTTCTTGAGGTAAGCTTGTATTGCTATGAACCTTCTCCTTAGCACTGGTTTTATAGTGTCCCATAGGTTTTGGGTTGTTATGTTTTCATTTTCATTCATTTGTACGCATATTTTGATTTCTTTTTTAATTTCTTCTGTGATTTGTTGGTTATTCAGCTGCGTGTTTTTGATCCTCCATATGTTGGAATTTTTGAATGCTTTTCTCCTGTAATTGATATCTAATCTCACTGCATTGTGGTCAGAAAAGATGCTTGGAGTAGTTGCAAATTTTTTGAAGTTACCAAGGCTAAATTTATGGCCTAAGATGTGAACTATTCTGGAGAACGTCCCATGTGTGCTTGAGAAAAAGGTGAAACTCATTGTTTTGGGGTGGAATGTCCCCACCTATCAATTAAATCTAAGCAGTCTATTGTATCATTTAAAGTTTGTGTTTCCTTGTTAATTTTCTGTTTAGTTGATCTATCCATTGGTGTGAGTGGAGTTTTAAAGTCTCCCACTATTATTGTGTTGTTGTTAATTTCCCCTTTCATACTTGTTAGCATTTGCCTTACATACTGTGGTGCTCCTATGTTGGGTGCATATATATTTATAATTGTTATTTCTTCTTCTTCGATTGATCCTTTGATCATTATGTAATATCCATCTTTGTCTCTTTTCCAGCCTTTATTTTACAGTCTACTTTATCTGATATGAGTATTGCCTCTCCTGCTTTCTTTTGGTCTTTATTTGCATGGAATATCTTTTTCCAGCCTTTAACTTTCAGTCTATATGTGTCCCTAGGTTTGAAGTGGGTCTCTTGTAGACAACATAAATAGGGGTCTTGTTTTTGTATCCAATAGGCCAATCTTTGTGTTTTGGTTGTGGCATTCAACCCATTTACAGTTAAGGTAATTATTGGTAAGTATGATCATGTTGCCATTTACTTTATTGTTTTGGGTTCGAGGTTATATAACCTATCTGTGTTTCCTGTCTAGGGAAAATCCTTTAGCATTTGTTGGAGTGCTGGTTTCGTGTTGCTGAATTCTCTCAGCTTTTGCTTGCCTGTAAAGATTTTGATTTCTCCTTCACATTTGAATGAGATTTTTGCTGGGTACAGTAATCAGGGTTGTAGATTATTTTCTTTCATGACTTTAAGTATGTCCTGCCATTCCCTTCTGGCCTGAAGCATTTCTATTGAGAAATCAGCTGTTATCCTTATGGGATTCTCCTTGTGTGTTATTTCTTGTTTTTCCCTTGCTACTTTTAATATTTGTTCTTTGTGTTTGATGTTTGTTAATTTGATTAATATGTGTCTTAGGGTGTTTCACTTTGGGTTCATCCTATTTGGGACTATCTGGGTTTCTTGGACTTGGGTGATTATTTCCTTTCCCATTTTAGGGAAGTTTTCAACTATTATCTCCTCAAGTATTTTCTGATGGTCTTTCTTTTTGTCTTCTTCTTTTGGGACTCTTATGATTCGAATGTTATGTGTTTAACATTGTCCCAGAGGTCTCTGAGATTGTCCTCATTTCTTTTAATTCTTTTTTCCTTTTTCCACTCTGTTTCATTTATTTCTAACATTCTATCTTCTACCTCACTTATCCTGTCTTCTATCTCTGTTATTCTACTGTTAGTTCCCTCCAGGGTGTTTTTGATCTCATTTATTGCATTATTCATTGTATTCTGACTCTTTTAAATTTCTTCTAAGTCCTTGTTAAACCTTTCTTGCATCTTCTCAATCCTTCTCTGCAGGTTTTAAACTGAAACTCCAATTTGTTTTAAAGACTTTGGATCATTTCAATATCATTATTTGGAATTCTTTTTTTTATTGGTTTCGCCATACAGTGACATGAAATCACCATGGGTTTACATATGCTCCCCCTCTAGAAACCCCCTCCCTCCTCCCTCCCGATTCCCTACCCCTTGGACATCTCGGTGCACCAGCCCCGAGCATCAATCCTGGGCTGGCAATTGATTTCACATATGATAATTAACATGTTTCAATGCCATTCTCCCATATCATCCCACCCTTGCCCTCATCCACAGAGTCCACGAGTCCGTTCTATACATCTGGGTTCTTTTTCCTGTCTCACATGCAGCGTTCTCACTGCCATCTTTCTAAATTCCATATATATGCGTTAGTATACTGTATTGCTTTTCCTTCTGGCTTACTTCACTCTGGAAAATGGGCTCCAGTTCCGTCCATCTGAGTAGAACTGATTCAAATGAATCTTTTTTTTAATCCTGAATACTATTCCATTGTGTATATGTATCACAGCTTTCTTATCCATTCGTCAGTTGATGGGCATCTAGGTTGTTTCCATGTCCTGGCTATTGTAAACAATGCGGCGATGAACATTGGAGTATATGTGTCTCTTTCAATTCTGGTTTCCTCGGTGTGTATTCCCAGCAGTGGGATTGCTGGGTCATATGGCAGGTCTATTTGCAGTTTTTAAAGGAATCTCCACACTGTTTTCCATAGTGGCTGTACTAGTTTGCATTCCTATGAACAGTGTAAGAGGGATCCCTTTTCTCCACATCCTCTCTAGTATTTGTTGCTTGTAGACTTTTGGATGGCAGCCATTCTGACTGGTGTAAAGTGGTACCTCATTGTGGTTTTGATTTGCATTTCTCTGATAATGAGTGATGTTGAGCATCTTTTCATGTGTTTGTTAGCCATTTTTATGTCTTCTTTGGAGAAATGTCTGTTAAGTTCTTTGGCCCACTTTTTGATTGGGTCGTTTAATTTTCTAGAATGGAGCTGCAGGAGTTGCTTGTATATTTTTGAGATTAATTATTTGTCCGTTGCTTCATTGGCTATTATTTTCTCCCATTCTGAAGGCTGTCTTTTCACCTTGCTTATAGTTTCCTTTGTTGTACAGAAGCTTTTAATTTTAATTAGGTCCCATTTGTTTATTTGTGTTTTTATTTCCAATATTCTTGGAGGTGGGTCATGTAGGATCCTGCTTTGGTTTATGTCAGAGAGTGTTTTGCCTCTGTTATCCTCTAGGAGTTTTATAGTTTCTGGTCTTATGCTTAGATCTTTGATCCATTTTGAGTTTATTTTTGTGTATGGTGTTAGAAAGTGTTCTAGTTTCATTCTTTTACAAGTGGCTGTCCAGTTTTCCCAGAACCACTTGTTAAAGAGGTTGTCTTTTCTCCATTGTATATTCTTGCCTCCTTTGTCAAAGATAAGGTGTCCATAGATGCGTGGATTTATCTCTAGGCTTTCTATTTTGTTCCATTGATCTATATTTCTGTCTTTGGTCCAGTACCATACTGTCTTAGTGACTGTGGATTTGTAGTATAGCCTAAAGTCAGGTAGGTTGATACCACCATTTCCATTCTTCTTTCTCAAGATTGCTTTGGCTATACGAAGTTTTTTGTATTTCCATACAAATTGAGAAATTATTTGTTCTAATTCTTTGAAAAGGACTTCTGGTAGCTTGATAGGAATTGCATTGAATCTATAGATTGCTTTGGGTAGTATACTCATTTTCACTGTATTGATTCTTCCAGTCCATGAACAGGGCACATTTCTCCATCTATTTGTGTCCTCTTTGATTTCTTTCATCAGTGTTTTATAGTTTACTATGTACAAGTCTTTTTTTTTTCTTTAGGTAGAAATATTCCTAAGTATCATATTCTTTTTGTTTCGATGGTGAATGGAATTGTTTTCTTAATTTCTCTTTCTGTTTTCTCATTTTTATTGTATAGGAATGCCAGGGGCTTCTGTGTGTTGATATTGTATCCTGCAACTTTACTATATTCACTGATTAGCTAGAGTAATTTTCTTATAGATTCTTTAGGGTTTTCAATATAGAGGATCATGTCATCTGTAAACAGAGAGAGTTTTACTTATTCTTTTCCAATCTGGATCCCTTTTATTTCTTTATCTGCTCTGATTGCTGTGGCCAAGATTTCCAAATCTTGAATAGTAGTGGTGAGACTGGCCACCCTTGTCTTGTTCCTGACTTCTGGGGAAATGCTTTCTGTTTTTCCCCATTGAGGATAATGTTTGCTGTGGGTTGGTCATGTATAGCTTTTATTATGTTGAGGTAAGTTCCTTCTATTCCTGCTTTTTGTAGGTTTTTTTTTTATCATAAGTGGATGTTGAATTTTGTCAAAGCCTTCCTCTGCATCTATTGAGATTATCATGTGGTTTTTGTTTTTCAATTTGTTAATATGGTGTATTACATTGATTGATTTGTGAATATTGAAGAATCCTTGCATCCATGGGATAAAGGCTACTTGATCATGATGTATGATCTTTTTAATGTGTTGTTGGATAATATTTGCTAGAATTTTGTTAAGGATTTTTGCATGTATGTTCATCAGTGATATTGCCCTGTAGTATTCTTTTTTTGTTGCATCTTTGTCGGGCTTTGGAATTAGGGTGATGGTCGCCTCGTAGAATGAGTTTGGAAGTTTACCTTCCTCTGCAATTTTCTGGAAGAGTTTGAGTAGAATAGGTGTTAGCTCTCCTCTAAATCTTTTGGTAGAATTCAGCTGTGAAGCCATCTGGTCCTGGACTTTTGTTTTTTGGAAGATTTCTGATTCCGGTTTCAATTTCTGTGCTTGTGATGTGTCTATTAATATTATCTATCTCTTCCTGGTTTACTCTTGGAAAATTGCACTTTTCTAGGAATTTGTCCATTTCATCCAGGTTGTCCTGTTTATTTGCATATAGTTGCTGATAATAGTCTCTTATGATCCTTTGTATTTCTGTGTTTTCTGTTGTGATCTCTCCGTTTTCATTTCTAATTCTGTTGATTTGGTTCTTTTCCCTTTTTTTCTTGATGAGTCTGGCTAATGGTTTGTCAATTTTATTTATCTTCTCAAGGAACCAGCTTTTGGCTTGGTTGATTTTTGCTATGGTCTGTTTTGTTTCCTTTGCATTTATCTCTGCCCTGATCTTTAAGATTTCTTTCCTTATACTAACCCTGGGCTTCTGCATTTCTTCCTATTCTTGTTGCTTTAGGTGTAAAGTAAGGTTATTTATTTGACTTTTTTCTTGTTTCCTGAGGTGAGCTTGTATTGCTATGACCTTTCCCCTTAGCACTGCTTTTAATGTGTCCCATAGGTTTTGGGTTGTTGTGTTTTCATTTTCATTCATTTCTATGCATAATTTGATTTCTTTTTTGATTTCATCTTTGATTTGCTTCTTATTCAGCAGTGTGTAGTTGAGCCTCCATATGTTGGAATTTTTGAATGCTTTTCTCCTGTCATTGATAAGTAATGTCACTGTATTGTGGTCAGAAAAGATGATTGGGATGTTTTCATTTTTTTTTGAATTTACCAAGGCTAGATTTGTGGCCCGGGACGTGATCTATTCTGGATATGGTCCCGTGTGTGCTTGAGAAAAAGGTGAAATTCATTATTTTTGGTTGGAATGTCCTATAGATATCAATTAGGTCTAACTTGTCTATTGTATCATTTAAAGTTTGAGTTTCCTTATTAATCTTCTGTTTAGTTGGTCTATCCATTGGTGTGACTGGTGTATTAAAGTCTCCCACTATTATTGTGTTATTGTTAATTTCCTCTTTCATACTTGTTAGCATTTGCCTTACATATTGTGGTGCTCCTATGTTGGGTGCATATATATTTATAATTGTTATTTCTTCTTCTTGGATTGATCCTTTGATAATTATGTAATATCCATCTTTGCCTCTTTTCACTGCCTTTATTTCAAAGTCTACTTTATCTGATATGAGTATTGCCACTCCTGCTTTCTTTTTGTCTTTATTTGCATGGAATATCTGTTTCCAGCCTTTATCTTTCAGTCTATATGTGTCCCTACTTTTGAGGTGGGTCTCTTGTAGACAACATATATAGGGTTCTTGTTTCTGTATCCAATCGGCCAATCTTTGTCTTTTGGTTGTGGCATTCAACCCATTTACATTTAAGGTAATTATTGATAAGTATGGTCCCATTGCCATTTACTTTATTGTTTTGGGTTCGAGATTATATACCCTATCCGTGTTTCCTGTCTAGGAAATATCCTTCAGCATTTTTTGGAGTGCTGGTTTGGTGTTGCTGAATTCTTTCAGCTTTTGCTTGTCTTTGAAGCTTTTGAATTCTCCTTTATATTTGAATGAGATCCTTGCAGTGTACAGTATCGGGGTTGTAGATTATTTTCTTTCATGCCTTTACGTATGTTCTCCCATTCCCTTCTGGCCTGAAGTGTTTCTATGGAGAGATCAGGTGTTATCTTTATGGGATTCCCCTTGTGCGTTATTTGTTGTTTTTCCCTTGCTGCTTTTAATATTTGCTCATTGAGTTTGATATTTGTTAATTTGATCAATATGTGTCTTGGGGTGTTCCGCTTGGGGTTCATCCTATTTGGGACTCTCTGGGTTTCTTCGGCTTGAGTGATTATTTCCTTTCCAAATTTAGGGAAGTTTTCAACTATTATATCCTCAAGAATTTTCTAATGGTCTTTCTTTTTGTCTTCTTCTGGAACTCCTATGATTTGAACATTGGTGCATTTAACAGTGTCCCAGAAGTCTCTGAGATTGTCCTCATTTCTTTTAATTCTTTTTTCATTTTTTCTTTCTGTTTCATTTATTTCTACCATTCTGTCTTCTACCTCACTTATTCTGTCTTCTATCTCTGTTATTCTACTGTTAGTACCCACCAGGGTGTTTTTGATCTCATTTATTGAATTATTCATTGTATTTTGACTCTTTTTTCATTTCTTCTAAGTCTCTGTTAAAGCTTACCTGCATCTTCACAATCCTTGCCTGCAGGTTATTGAACTGCAACTCCAATTTATTTTCCAGATTTTGGATCATTTTCGCTATCATTATTCGGAATTCTTTATCAGGTAGATTTCCTAAATCCTCATCTTTTGTTTGGTCTGGAGGACATTTATCTTGTTCCTTTACCTGCTGGGTATTTCTCTGCCTTTTCATCTTGTTTATCTTGTTGTGTTGTCCCTTTATTTTGGGGGTTCCTCACTATGGGTTTGGTTGGATGTTTGTTTTGTTAAAGTTTCCTGGTTGGGATAGTTTGTGTGGTGTTCTGGTTGGTGGATCTGGGTTTTCCTCACTCTAGCGAGCAATGAAGTGTCCAGTAAAGAGTTTTGAGATGTCGGTGGGCTTGGTGTAACCTTGGGCAACTTGTGTATTGAAGTTCCAGTCTATGTTCCTGCGTTGCTGGAGAATTTGCTTGGTATATCTCACTCTGGAGCGTGTTGGCCCTTGGGGGTGCTTGGTTTCAGTTTAGGTATGGAGGAGTTTGATGGGCTCCTTTTGATTAATTAACTCCTCGAACCAGGAGTTCTCTGGAATTCTCAGGATCTGGGCTTAGTCTCCTGTCTTCCAGTAGCCTCAGTACTCCTTCATCTATGCAATAATGATGGTAGAACATCTAGTTTAGTGATGAGAAGTTTCTCCCCAGTGAGGGACACCTAGCCAGGCACATCGAGTTACATGGCAGGGACCAGAAAGAGAAGAGAGTAATCAGATGGTGAGAGAGTGAAGTGGCCAGTGATCACTTCCCTGTGTGCTCTCCACAGCCTGGATCCCTCAGAGATGTTCACAGAGTTATACCGAAAGGAGAAGAGGGAGGAAGGGACAGAAGTGACCAGAGAGAGAAAAGAGGGAGTCAGATGGACAGAGACAGATCCAGCCAGTGGTCAGTTGTCTCAGTGTTCTTCACAACTCGTAATACTCAAACAGATTCCCAGAGTTGGGTAGAGAAGATAAGGGGGAAGGGGATGTTAGAGGAGACTTGGTGGGAAAAAAAAGGAGAGTCAAGAATGGGGAGAGAGCTGTCAAGCCAATGATCTCCCTCCCAAATAATAATGGGTACTGAAGCGTGGATCCTTAAAGATACAAATTTGATACCAAATACTAATAAGCAAAGATTAAAAATCTAGAGTAAAGTTTGGATTCTCAAAAATACTTTTACACAAAAAAAGAAAGAAAAATAAAGAAGAAAATAAAATAAGAAAAAAATTCAATTAAAAATAAAAAACGGTAATATTCCATTGTGTATATGTACCACAGCTTTCTTATCCATTCGTCAGTTGATGGGCATCTAGGTTGCTTCCATGTCCTGGCTATTGTAAACAATGCTGCGATGAACATTGGGGTACATGTGGCTCTTTCAATTCTGGTTTCCTTGGTGTATTTGCCCAGCAATGGGATTGCTGGGTCATATGGCAGGACTATTTGCAGCTTTTTAAGGAACCTCCACACTGTTTTCCATAGTGGCTGTACTAGTTTGCAATCTCACCAACAGTGTAAGAGAGTTCCCTTTTCTCCACATCCTCTCCAGCATTTATTGCTTGTAGACTTTTGGATGGCAGCCATTCTGACTGGTGTAAAGTGGTACCTCATTGTAGTTTTGATTTGCATTTCTCTGATAATGAGTGATGTTGAGCATCTTTTCATGTGTTTGTTAGCCATTTTTATATCTTCTTTGGAGAAATGTCTGTTAAGTTCTTTGGCCCACTTTTTAATTGGGTTGTTTATTTTTCTAGAATGGAGCTGCAGGAGTTGTTTGTGTATTTTTGAGATTAATTGTTTGTCCGTTGCTTCATTGGCTATTATTTTGTCCCATTCTGAAGGCTGTCTTTTCACCTTGCTGATGGACGAAACTGGAGCCCATTATCCAGAGTGAAGTAAGCCAGAAGCAAAAACAACAATACAGTATATTAACACATATATATGGAATTTAGAAAGACGGTAACGAGAACCCAACATGCGAGACAGCAAAAGGAACGCAGATGTATAGAATAGACTCGTGGACTTTGGGGATGAGGGTAAGGGTGGGATGATATGGGAGAAGGACATTGAAACAAGTTAATTATCATATGTCTAATCAATCGCCAGCCCAG
>ML663600.1:203288-247479 GCA_007570785.1 Antilocapra americana | reverse complement strand
ATTACATAACAGAAGCTATTTTTAAATCTATTACTGTCCCATGATATATGCATAAAATACAGATAATAAAGTGTCTCATCAAAATGACTGGAAAATACACAGTGTGATAACAATGACTGGTATACATTAATGACAGCTAACAGTTGCTTCTCCTTTGATTTTTATCCCCAATGCTTGGTGAAAGAATACCTCTAACGAAAGTGAACATCGTGCAAGAAACCCTCAGTGAAAAAAGCTTGCTGAACAATTTGCTGACGGAACACGCTTATAGACTGCCCCAGACTTCTAATCGTAACTCAAACATAACTTCTTTACCCATGAGGAACTTCCTTGATGTGAGTGTATTGGGCGGATGGCCTGCTACAGTGCTCCTTGGTCATCTAGGGCCTAGCAGTGGGGCTCATTTGGAGGTGGCAGATCAGATGTTGGGACTGGGGCTCCTAAGAAGGCAGGGACACTGGGGAACATGGACCGCATTACCAGAGGAGAACTCTTATCTTCAACTCTTGATCTGTGGTGACTGGGCTCACCATTACCAGGTGGCAGGTAAACATTCATTGCTTTCAAAAGTGTGTCATTAGTTTGAGGGAGATTGGTTTTTTTGAAACTATTGAGCCACACAGTTACCAATGAAGGGAGAGTCATCTCTGATCAAAAGGTAAAGCCAACTGCAAAGCAATTGTGAATCCCCAGCAGAGGAGCTCATCTTTAACAGATGCAATAATAACAGCAGTAAGTTGTGTAGTAAAATTGTTCAGTAGAGTTACTAAACCCCAATTTGTGTAAGGCTATAAGAATCTAACACTGTGGTTATTTGTTAGAGTTTTTTAAAGGACTCATCTTGTCTTCAAGAATGCCCAGGCCAGCATGAGAAATAGGCAAAGAGTAAATACATGTGAAATGAAAGGGTCACCTGTGTGGTGTTGATTGGACATGGTCTGAGTTTAGAGGGAGTGGCTGGGGTTGATCAAGGTGGACCTCCTGGGGAAGGAGGTACTCGGGCTGGGTTTGAAGAGATTAGAGAGCTTCTCAAATGAAGGTACTAGGACTTCCCAGGGGTTGAGTGCCTATAACTCTGGGCTTCCAATGCAGGAGGTACTGCTTCAAAGCCTGGTCATACAACTAATATCGCATATGTCACATAGCCCAGGACAGAAATCAAATGCAGGCACCTCTATGAGCAAACACTCTGAGCTGCACAGTGGTTGGAAAGTGACCTCAGGAGACATGTGACACCCAGAGGGAGGCAGCAGTGTGGGAATCAAAGGGAGCCAAGTCTGCACTAACCCACCCCCTTTTGGTCCCCATAGTTGTCCTATGTGGGTAACATCACCATTGGAACACCCCCTCAGGAGTTTCGGTCATCTTTGATACAGGCTCATCTGACTTGTGGGTGCCCTCCATCTTTTGCAGCAGTCCATCCTGTTGTGAGTACAAGCATCTCGCAATCCATCTATCTTTTACTTCCCTGACTCTCCTTTCTCCACCTTTGGCACCTGTCTGACCCTCATCTCTTGTGCCGGCAGATACACGCAATGCCTTCAAATATTACGAGTCTTCCACCTATCGGGATACAAACACACCCTTCAGCATCATCTATGGAACTGGGATAATGAAGGGATTTCTTGCTTATGACACCGTTCAGGTAATGTGGAAACAGAAGCTGAGTCAGGACTGACTATGGAATCACAAAATAGACACAGGATCAGCTGGCAGGACCCATCCTTTCCTAAGTCCCATAGATATTGGTCATCTCACCCACAGGGTCCTGTCCCTGGGGAGACAGCACCCATGGTGACACACAAACTCCCAGATGAGCTAACCCAGAGAGGGCCGTAGGTGTGCACTTTCAGCCCCACTGCCCATGAGCAGCTCAAGGTTCATTTTGATGGGAGCAAGAAGAAAGGGGAGAGTAGCTCCCACTCATATCCTCTGACTATTCCAGGCACTTTCATGGTAACAATTTGACTAATCCTGAAACAGCCCCACACAGCAGCTACTTGGATAAGCTCATGACACAGATGAGGAAACTGAGGTGCAGACAGCAAGGGCCTTGCTGAGGTCACACATGTGGTAAGCAGTGGGGCTGGACTGGCTGGTCAGGACTGAAGCTGGTGGACAGGGGACTGAAGGTTGGGGACAGGATAAAACTAATCTGGGGACCCTGGGGGCAGTCAAGCACTTCAGATATCCAGGCTGGGAAAGAAGGAAGCCAGAGATGTTGTGGGGCCTGATAAATGGTTTCTCACTCCAGGGGCCTTTGAGAGTCTAATAAAACCTTCGGCCTGCCTCCCCCAAATTACCTCAGTAGTCCCCCTCCCTCTTTTACTCTCTCATACACACTCACACAAAGATACACGTATTCCCAAAGTGTAATTCCCAGGAGGTAATTTCATAAGAACCCTGCCAGCAACATTATGTAATTGGCTTCTGCCATCCTGGGCAGATGCAGAATCCAAAATACATTGCAATCAATCTGGTCCATTTCTGTCATCAGTTATAGTGATGCCAATAGAAGGCTCTCCTGCTGTCTACTCTTTTTGTCCTGAAGGGGGCACCATTGGGTCCCGACCTGCCCTACCTGGACAGAAGGCTTGAGGCCAATTTGAAAGAGGAGCAGATGTTTTTAAATCCACAGCCCCACACAGATGGAACCCAAATTTCCCTCCCATCTTGGTCCAACCATCTGAGGTCCACCAAAGACACAGCCCAGCCTCAGTTCTTCTCTGAGGATCTAATGGCAACGCACCCCAGCCTAGTCCCAGCCCCACTACCTAAATCTTTATGTGAGAATACTCTCTTCTCCAAAGATTGGGGATCTTGTTAGCACTGACCAACCATTTGGGCAAAGCCAAGTGTAAAACGGGTTTGATAACATACCCTTTGATGGTATCCTGGGCTTGAACTACCCCAACATATCCATCATAGGGACCATCCCCTCTTTGACAACCTGAAGAAACAAGGTACCATTTCTGAGCCTTCTTTTCCTTCTACTTGAGCAAGTAAGTCTGACGTGGACAAGTCCTCTCACCAAATTAGCTGTGAGATGCTTTCTGTTGCATGAAAAGTATAGAACATTTGATACAGAAGTATCCTGAGAGATAATCTAACCCACGATATATGTGGCCCCCGGGCCTCACCTGGCTTCACCACTGGCTTTTATAAATAAAATTTTATTGGAACACAGCCATGCTCCTGGGATCAAGAGCAGTGGCTTTATCTAGGGGTGAGGAAAGGGGAAGACCAATGGAAGGTGTCAGGATACAAGTTGGAGAAAAATGCAACAGGATTTGCTGATGGATTTTATATGGAAGGAAGGAGAAGGATAATAGAAATTTTCCTTTCTCACTCTCAGTTCACTGGGAACCAAATCCCAGCTACCCAACTTTCAGGAGCCAGTGAAAAATGAAAATGTGTGAGCCCTTGTTCAACAAGTATTGGGAATTTCAAGACAGGGATAGCAGAGGTGGGGGGCCCTGCTGACTGTGGGGCCCTATAGATAGCACAAGTCACAGGCCAGTGAAGCCAGCCCTGGGTGACCAGAAGCCATACCCTTAGTGCTTTCAGGCCTTGATTTTTCTTAAAAATGACAAGTTGGCAAGCAGAAGGCCAAAGCCCTCCAGCACACTGTCCTCTGAGAGTATATGTGAGCATTCAGGTCTCAGGAGTTCCAGGGCCTCTTCAGAAGCTTGGGTGGGTGGATCCCGGCCAGGTGACTGAGCTTATAACCTCTGTGCCACTCATTAGCCAGTTACCAGCCTCAACTAGGTTCTCAAGCCCTCCTAGACTCAATCTCTGCATCTTTAAATAGGGAGTTTATTAGGGCCCAATGGGTGGACAGGCACAGCCCTAATAGTACCATTTACTGTCCTCCAAAAATCCCCCTCTTCATTCTCTCTACAAATGCAAGGTGAGTGGCTGTGTGTTGATATTTGGTGGTGTGGACAAAGATGACTACCAGGGAGGGCTCCACTGGGTTCCATTGAATGCAATGGCTGACTGGCATATAAACATGGACCAGTAAGCCTCTCCCTCTGACGGTCACCTCAAGTGGTACTCCTACATCTGTACACGGACACAGGCAGACACACACAAATGCACTCACAGACACACAGCCAACAGACATATACAACACCCACAATGACACATACAGACACAAGTCACATGCAAACACACAAGCAGGCGCATATCAACACATAGGTTGGCACATAGAAACAGACCACAATGAGATACCATTTTAAACCAGTCAGAATGGCTGCCATCGAAAAGTCTACAAGCAATAAATGCTGGAGAGGATGTGGAGAAAAGGGAACCCTCTTACACTGTTGCTGGGAATGCAAAGTAGTACAGCCACTATGGAAAACAGTGTGGAGATTCCTTAAAAAACTGGAACTAAAACTGCCATATGACCCAGCAATCCCACTGCTGGGCATACACACCGAGGAAACCAGAATTGAAAGAGACACGTGTACCCCAGTGTTCATCGCCACATTGTTTACAAAAGCCAGGACATGGAAGCAACCTAGATGTCCATCAACTGACAAATGGATAAGAAAGCTGTGGTACATATACACAATGGAATGTTACTCAGCCATTAAAAAGAATCCATTTGAATCAGTTCTACTCAGGTGGACAGAACTGGAGCCTATTATACAGAGTGAAATAAGCCAGAAGGAAAAGCAACAATACAGTATACTAACATATATATATGGAATTTAGAAAGATGGTAATGATAACCCTGTATGCAAGACAGCAAAAGAGATGCAGATGTATAGAACAGTCTTTTGGACTCTATGGGAGAGGGCAAGGGTGGGATGACATGGGAGAATGGCACTGAAGCATGTAAATTATCATATGTGAAATGAATTGCCAGCCCAGGTTTGATGCATGATACAGGGTGCTCAGGGCTGGTGCACCGGGATGACCCAGAGAGATGGAATCAGGAGGGAGGTGGGAGGGGGCGTTCTGGAAGGGAACACATGTATACCCATGGCGGATTCATGTCAATGTATGGCAAAACCAACCCAATAATGTAAAGAAAAAAATAAAAAGACATGGGGGGGGGAAGCAGTTTAAAAGGGGAGGGAAAAAAGAAACACACACAGGCACAGATAAACACGTACAGCCAGTCAGAGACACACAAGCACACACACAGAGCCACATAGGAATACACACACAAGTAAACACACAGATACAAAGATACACAAACCGTCCATGGATCCATAATCTCCCCAGGCCTCCTGACTAGGGCTCTGACCAGGATCCTTCACAGAGTCCAGAGAGGCCTGTGCAGCTGAGAGAGGACTGCACCCCTGAGTGTGAGGTGGGGAGCACGGTTAGAGGACCCTATAGTGTGGTGAAAAGAGGATCAGGGAGAATTTCTTCAGCCTTAACAGAGCTGTGATAAGATGACCAACTGTCCAGGCTTACCCAGGACTGAGTAAGTTCTCATTACAGATCAATGTCAGTTTAAAAACAGGGAAAGTCCTGAAGAAATGGGGAAAACTGGTCTCCTTAGGGAGAAGCTAGCCAGTAGTGGTGAGAGGTTGGCCACAGTATTGAGACCTGAAAGTGACTCATAATAAAAGACACCTCACTTAACCATAGCTATCTACCCAAGGCACACATTGCAGCAGGTGTTATAATTGAGAGAATCAGCAAGGTGGGATCCAGAATGACTTGAGAACAAGGGGCAATAATTGATGAGATTCTGTGTAATATCTTCAGGCAAATCCTGACCTGTCCTTTGGAGGTCCCCTGGGCTAGTCAGTTATCACCTGGCCAGGGCCTCAGTGTCAAGCTGGGTAAGTGAGCATTACTGGGAGACACCCTTTCCCAAGGCTGCCGATCTCCCCGACCCCTATGAGAATCTGCTGCCCCTGGTTACCTCCATATTCACTGTGCATTTGACCTGGTTTTTTTTTTTCTGACACTGAATACAGTTCTCTGGATGTTCCTCATTCATTATTTTCACAGTCTTCATTCACTCATTCAACAGATTAACATTGTGCATCCACTGTGCCAGGCACACTGATTAGAATAAAGCTTCCCCTCACATCTAAGAAGGCAGATGTACAAGAAATGATTCACATAAATAGTGAACTGTCACTTTGGTACATGCTAGACATGAGGAAGGGTCTACAGAAAGTGACCAAGACAGGAGACTGATGTACACCATGGGAAAGACTTTCCTGAAACCGTGACAGTTAAGCTGGAGTCTGGAAGATGAGAATCAGTTAGCTAGTCAAAGGGGAGGAGGGTCTTCTAGAAAGGAAGACCAGCTTGTGTCAAGGTACAAAAGAGCCTGGTGTATTCAAGTACTGCATTCAAGGATGTCAAGAAAGGTGCTGTGATCAGAGGAAAGGGAAAGAGTCAGGGTAAGAGATGAAGGGCTGTTCAGGAGACAGTCAGGAAGGGAGCAGTTCTGGGGATATTCAAAGTAACCTTGACACCTGCTTTGTCCTGATGTCTCAGCATCTCCATGAAAGGAAAGATTATTGCTTGTTCTCATGGATGTCATACCATTGTGGACACTGAGACATCACTGACCCTTGGCCCAACAAGAGTGATAAATAACATCTAGAAGCTAATCCACACCAGGCCCCAGGGTTCCGACGTGAGGGGTCATGCCACAGGGTCACGCCCAGTCTCCCCACACAAGGATCTCCAGGGCCAACCTCTCTCTCCAACAGCACTACATTTCATGTTTTGCCATTAATACCCTGCCCTCTATTATCTTCACCATCAAGAGCATCAACTACCCAATGCCAGCTTCAAACCTACATCCTCAAGGTGAGGGGACCTCACCCTGAGGGTTGGTTCTCAAATAGGAACTTGCAGGAACCCTTGGGCTGATGCTGGGAGGAAAGCGCCCTCTCCAGGCCATATCACACCATTGCAGATGCTGCTGAGTCCCTGTGGCTGGGCCAATGTCTCCCACAAAACCAACCACTTGAGAGTAAAGTGTAGTCTGGGACATTGATCATCCTGAAATAAATGTGGAGATACCACCTGATGCTGGCCTTGGGAGTCACAAGGAGAAGGAACACTAAGGTCCTCAGTTATCAGAGCGCTTCAATTCAATCAGCCCTCAGATATATGAACATGAGAAGTCAGCTCTAGCAGTCCATGAAATAAGCCATGTGACAAGGAGAATGGCGAGGGACAGTCAGAGTGTGCTGTCCCACCGTAAAGTAACTGTCTCCCTTCCCTTCTCAGTGTTTTCCTGCTTTGAATGATAAGTTCTTGGTTACCATAGCTCTTAGCTGCCACTGCCCCTGGCTAAGCCCAGTTCCCCCTCTGGGAGTTGGGATGCCAGTCCCCTCTGTGGGGAGGTTGAATGCTAAGGTGAATAAAGGGTGCACAGTGACTGCTCAGCCCCAGCACAGGGTGGAGGCGTCATGTCAGCTCCGTATGGGAGTTCAGAGCAGGCTGATGGGCTCAAAGAGGGCTTTGAGGAAGAGAGGGAATTGCAGTAATTCTAATCTCCCAGTTCATGGAACCATAAGGAGACCTGCTTGGGTCTAGGCTAATTTACACTTGATTCCATGCAAATGCATCCCAAGGTACTCTCAAATGGGCACTGGGAGCAGATTAATGGTGATGAGGGCTACGGATCAACTGGTGAGGGTGGAGCACCAGAGAAAATCACCCAACCTAACCTGGAGTGGTCAAATAGGGTGAGTCTGGTCCAAGGAATCTTCCCAGAGGGCCTGAGTGAAGTCTAAAAGAATCTGTTGTGTGCACTACTATTAATGTATTTAAGATGGTTAACCAACAACGAGCTACTGAGGAGTTCAGGGAACCCTGCTCAATGTTATGTGGCAGCCTGGATGGTGGGGGGGGCATGTCTTTGGGATGAGGATACATGGATACGTATGACTGAGTCCCATTACTGTCCATCTGAAACTCAAGATATTGTTAATTGGCTATACTCCAAAATAAAATTAGAAGCTTTAAAAAAATAGGTTGTTTGGATTCAGGAGAAAAACAGGCATTCTCTGAAGTGAAGCAAGGAGCAGGAGTCAGAAGGAAAGAAACAAAATGTGAGAAGGACTATGGGACACACTTGTTCTTTTCTAAAAAAATATACTGAAGTACGGCTGATCTTCAGTGTCGCCTCAAGTTCTGTTGCACAGCAAAATAACTCAGTTACATACATACAAAAATATATATTCCTTTCCTTATTCTTTTCATTACAATTCATCAATGAATATTGAATATAGTTCCTTGTACTATACACCAGGGCATTGTTGTTTATCAGTCCTCTGCATATTGCTTTGCTTCTGATAATCCCAAATTTCCCATCCTCCCATCCCCAACTCTCCTGCCATATGGCAACCACATAGCTTGGTTCTTTTCATTTTTGGATGAACCCCTACATCTGCAGCTGCTGAGAAAACCACCTGATACATTACCAAAAGAGGGAAATAAAACCAAGAAGTGTGTCAGGTCTGGATATTGAGGGCAGTTGCAGGCAAGGGCTCAGGATGACTGGCGTGTGTCTTTGACCACCCAACCCCCCCCACCCCGCCCAGGATTCTCGAGGCAACTGCTTTAGCACCTTTCAAGAGGGCACAGAGGAAGATAACAACTCAGAGACCTGGATAGGGGGTGACGTCTTCCTGAGGCTGTATTTCTCTATTTATGATAGAGGAAATGACAGGATTGGCCTGGCTCTGGCAGTGTAAATGCTTGCACTGGTTCAGGAATCAATCAGGCCTCTCCTAACACACATTCGCTCACACTAGGGCACTCCTGCCCAGGAATGCTGATGAACTGTGTTTGGTGTTCTGCAAACCCTATTCTCAGTAAAGAATAAAAATTTTCACACTTAATGGTGCTAAAAACAAATGCATGCCTCTGTTTGGGTTTGGGAGATGCATAATAATCAGGGAGGATCTAGAACCACGTCCGAACCACTAGTGAGCAGAGTCCAACTCCAACTGGTTTCAATAATTTCAAGCTCTAAAGGTGCCCCTGAAAAGCACAGAGGGAAATGCAGTTAGTGTCTGTGGGTTCTTTGAATGGGTCAGATTCAATAGATGACATTGGAGTGGACAAGGAAGGCCTGCCTGAGGGAAACACATTTGAGATGATGCTAAACGTTGAGAAGAAGCCAGCAACACAAAAAGCTGGGAGAACATGCTAGATGTGAGAAATAGTCACTATAAAGGCCCAAGGTAACTAAACTTGATGAATGGCTACAGTTCCACTTCCAATACTGCTTTCATGCTTGGAACTTGTCCACAAGTCACCAACCAGGACCTCATTACATATTTCACTTGTGAGTTACCAGCAATGAACCATCTCAACCTCACCAGAAGTGAGACCCTGGTGCCATCATAGGGCTGGGTCAGCCCTGGGCCCAGGGCCGTGTACACAAGCGGGTTTTCACCAGGGGCATCAGGTGCCAGGGGCATCACAGTGACTCTGCTATCTCTGTGTGCTTGTCCTCAGGGCTGGAAACTCCAGGGAACTGATAGAGCCAAGAGACAAACAAAAGCACTTGTGTCATATTGCCCTGTGTGATCCTGTGGCCGGCTGACTAAACTGCTCTGTGGGAAAAACTCTTTTCTCTACTCCTTCTCCAAAGGTGAATTGTGAATAACATCAGCACCTGACCCTGAAGTCTGGTGGCAGGAACTCAACTCACAACCAGCTGAGACCCATGTCCAGGCTTGTCCTGTGTGTCTGTCCTTTTCTACCAACCAGAGGCCTAAAGCAAAGTCCCCAAAGAACATGACTGGTTCACTCCTCTCAAGGCATTCAAAGCTTTGAGATCTTTTTGAGCATCAAAGAGGGAACAAGTCCCTTGATTACAGGCTTGTCTCAGTGCAAATCTTATTCAGCCAGGGGTTCCCTGAGGAAAGAGTAAGACACTGCGTCTAAGTTCCCAGAGGGCTCAACATGGAATGCCCCTCACTGTGAATGCAGGTCCATGTGACCCAGTGTCCCAAGGGTCTGGGTTGTGTGAATGAGGAGGAGAAGCTCTGGGCCTGCTGAGCTGGGGGTGAATTAGGCACCATCTGCATGACTGCTTCCTGGAAACACTCCAGCTGGGGCTTCCCCACTGTGCCTGGAAACTAGCAGAACCAGCTCCTGAAAGTGCTTTCCTGCTGCTACAAGAAGACAGGCCTTCTGATAGAATCACAGCCAGACTTGAAGGAAAATGAGAAAGGAACTTCCATTCTAGTACATGCAGACCTCTGAGAGCTGCCTAGTATTGGATACAATTGAGCTTTTTCTCATCATTCCCTTCCTGGAGGTCTCCTAGCCTGAGAACCAGAGATCCTGATTCCCAGGTCTTCACTAACTTACCTGCATCCTTAGAGTGAGTCATACACACCAGGGTTCAGTTTCTCATCTCTTGGATGAGGGAGACTGGACTTGCTCCAGAATGCTAGTTCCAGACTGAAGCTCAACGTCAATCAGTGGACAAGTGGCTCAGAGGTACGTGTTGCCAAGGATGTTGAGGTTACATCTAGTGGGCAGGCATCCGTGACTGCCTGGTATGGACTGGGAGGGGATGACCACTTAGCACACAGCTGCTGTGAGATGGAGGACCTTAGAGACCTTGCCTACTAGAACTTACCACCATTTGGGTTCTATGAAATGAGATCAGGTAGCTATAAGTCAGAAGTTACCAACTGGCAAGATTGTAGTTTCCTCTGCAGAAACCTGAGTTGGGCTGATGAATTAGCTCTTTGAAAGGAACTCTGGGCACAAGACCTGCCACGAGGCTTAGATAAATTAGGAAGTATTCTAAATGCTTGGATGACTTGCCATTTTACTGCCCAGCTTGGGATGATGCCCATAGTTAGTGTGGAATCAAAGGGCACCTGGGGAGTCTCTCCCTCTCCCCATGGATCATTAACTGTGAGTAAGGCTCTATCCCCTTCATGTCCAGAGCAGGAATTCCAGCAAGAAGAACATGACCTCCGGTAAGATTTATCAGAAGACTTGGGTGGATTTGGCCCTCTGGTTGGCACCATTCTTTTTCCAGTGCTTCTTCTTTCCATCCTGGATGCTGAGCCATCTGCCCACGTCTTGGTTCCTGGGTTATAAACTCCTCCTCCTGAAAGGTTGTTGCTGAACCCACGAGAAGAATACCAGGATTCTTGGCCTCCGGAGGAGATGAATTCAATCCAGGGCCAGAGACTAGGCTTGACCGCTAGGAGCTTTTGCACAATAGAGTTTATTAAAGTATAAAAGAGATAGAGAAAGCTTCTGACATAAGC
Organism: Antilocapra americana; assembly: GCA_007570785.1. NCBI lineage: Eukaryota > Metazoa > Chordata > Mammalia > Artiodactyla > Antilocapridae > Antilocapra > Antilocapra americana. The sequence goes on along the minus strand of ML663600.1, from coordinate 236,239 downwards.
ATCAGAAGGGGACAGAAAGAGTACCTGCTTGTTAGTGTTAGCAATGGAGTTATATACTCTCTAATTAGTATTACACTGAATCAAAAGAATGTCTGGAAGTTGTAAAGACCTCACTAGACCTACTCTCATAATTTATTTTTCAAGATAACAGGATTAGCATTTGACAATAGAAAGATCCTCCAGACACACTCCCATAATAAACATTCTAAGATATCAGAAATAATCAGGTTTTCAGGAAGGAGAAACTGTCCTCCAGCTGGATACATTGTTTTTGTATAATCCCTGGTATAGAGTTTAAACTGAATTGTGTAATTGACCAAGACTAAGGAATAAAGAGGGGAAAAAAATGTTTGTATTTTTCTCCTCCTTGAGAATTCTAGACCCTCTCTCCTTGGGGACCCCTAGAATTCTTATCAACCTGCCTAGGAAATTACTCTCTCACTCTCTTTCCTTCAAAACGTCCCCAGAGCCCCAGTAGTGGCTCCCTCCCTACTCAGGCCCTCTCCCTCATCTGCAGATGACACTAAAGAAGAGAAAACCAGGGAGGGGGCTGCCCAGGTCATTCTTTCTAAAAATGACCCCATTCTTTGCACCTCCAGGCCCTGACCTGGCTCATTAAAATCTCCAGCTGGATGAACAAGCAGGTTAGGCAGGGGGTGCAGATGGAATGAAGCTGGGGTTATTGGGTGTAGGGGATGGGGATCAGGTGACAGAGGAGTTGGATAGAGAGCAGGTGTGTCTCCAACCACACAGTCACTGGGTGGCTGCCTGAATCTGCTTTCCTTGGGATCCTTGGGGTACCACTGAGACAGAGCCTTCAAAATGCACCTTTTGGAAAGTTATTGCAAAATGATGTCAATAAGAAAGAATAGTATCATGAACCCTGTGTTTCATCATTCAGCATCAATAACTACAAAACTACTCTCTGAGTCCCACAGTTGTCACAGAGCAGGGATTAGAAGCACAAGTCAAAGTGGTGGACAGTCGGGTTCCTGGTGAAGACACTCTTCTTGACTTGCATCAGTTATTCTCTTCCTATGTTGTCACGTGTGGCGGGGGAGGGGATGGAGGAAGAGGGAGAATAAGAGAGAAAATGGGGGGAAGAGTTTAATCCCTTCATAAGGGCCCTACCATCAAAAATACATATCAACTTAATTACCTCCCAAAGACCCGCCCTCCTAATACCATCACATCAAGAGTGAAGGATTCAAAGTCTGAATTGTGGGGAGCGCAATTCAATCTATAGCAGCTATGTAGATTTCTTTTCAAATCAAGACAGACCCTCATTTAATTTCTTTTTTATTTTACTATTTATTCATCTCTGCTGAAATATTTTAAGGAAAAGATTACCATCTCACAAAATATAGATACCCACAATGTATCTTGTTCCAAATAAAATTAACATCTAATATCCAGTCCATGTTCAAATTTCCCTGATTCTCTAAAAATGGATGTCTTGTCATAGTTTATTGAAAGAATGTACTCATGTGATTCACTTTTAAATTGTTCTCTTTTAAAACTAAATAATTGTCTCTCTCCCGATTTTAAAGCCATTCACTTATTAGAAACTGGGAGGATGTGGTGTGGTTTGTCTCATAGGATGTCCCAAGTATTGGGTTCAGAGCAGGGATCCACAACACCGGCACTAGGACCAGCAACATTCCTTGGTCTATTGAGAACCGGGTTGCAGAGCAGGAGGTGAGCAGCAGGCCAGTGAGTGAGGCTTCATCTGTATTTACAGCTGCCGCCCATCACTCTCCCATCATCCAGAGATGGGACAGTCACATTTTAGGAAAACAAGTCCAGGGCTCTCACTGATTCTGTACCATGATGAGTTGTATAATTGTTTCATTACATATCACAATGTAATAATAAAAGAAATAAGTGCACAATAAGCTAAATATCCTTTAATCATCCCAAAATCGTCTCCCTACCAATTTTTTGAGGAAAGATTGTCTTCCAGGAAACCAGCCCCTTGAGACAAAAGGTGGGAGCATGTGGGTTTAGTGGATTGTTTCTCTGTATCTTTATCTGTGTTTTTCCCTGGAGACTGGTAGGTAGATCTAGACTTGAGTTCAAACATTTTATTGGAATGTTTCATATGCAGACATATATTTCTTGTGGTGCTCCTTAAAGAGTATCACTATTTCTAGTTGCCTCACTTGAGAGATGCTGAAACACAGTGGATTCTGATATTGCCAGATTCAGGCATCCATTAGTTATTCCCCTTTCTACCTTTCACTTATGGTTTCAGCATCCATTGAAGACCTTTGCCCAGATCCCTTGTTTCATGAGGATGATGCAAAATAGTGCTTTCCTGTTTCTACCACTCCTTCTGTTTTAATTTCTGGAATTATTCAATAAAAATAAGATTCTTTTAACTGTTTGTAGTTACATGAAATATGCTACATACAAAAAGAATGGCATAAATATTGATGATTATTTCCCTGTCTCAGCACTCAGAATGGTGTTAGTGTCCTAGCAATCTGTCACAGTGACTATTGAGATGTATTCTATTAGTATTTTGAATTTCTGACTTTTTATACATTTAATTTGTTCTAATCAATAGAAGTAATGCTAAAATTATCCCAATTTTGACTTGTCCATATGGATTCCTAAACTTTCTGTCCAGTCCCCACTGGTCTTTGAAGTCCCTCAACTTTCTGGTCTTTCAAGATTCCCAATATTATATTGTGCATTTCTTCACCCAGTCCTGAAATCAGCCATCTGTTTGAGAATCCATGGATCTTCTGGTGGGAAATGCATTTAGAAGCTACATGTTAGACTTCAAGATAATCACTGTTATCAAGCTGTCATTGCTTCTAGGTTTTTAAGTGGTCAGAGCAGGAATTACAGACATTCTTTATAAAAAATAAAATGGAATGCAATTGATGGTACCAATTTATTCTTTCAATTCAAGTTTGAAGATTGCAGGGTTTTACTTAAGCTTCTTTATTTTGTTTTCTCTAACGACTAAAAGTTTTACTTCAAAGCATTAGCATTAATCACTGACTCCCCTGTAACATACATATGATACTTTCACAATAACAGAAGCAATATCACCAACAATAAGTTGTTGAATATACTTTCAGATTTCTTTGCGTTTTTCCTTCTGTTTTCCTTTTGCTTCTGTTTTGTATGGGGCTGTATTTTTGTTTGTCTTTGTCTTTAGAAGATATTCCACTCTTAATGTCCAATCATAATTCTGAATTTTACAGCAACTCAAGCAATGTTTTGATATTTGCAGCTAGTCAACAACTTGGTACAATTAGACTTATTATTCTTTGTTCTCAATTTTGACACTTGTGGTTATTTTTTGATTCTGTAACATATTTTCACAGCTGCAAATCAAAGTATAAAACAAGAAAAATCTCACTTCCCTGATCCTCATCAATCAATTACATTTTAATAGTTTTTGGCTAATTCTTTTACTCTTTCTAAATGAAAATAGACATACATGTGTATAAGAAGCAGCAAATCTAATAACATTTTTGGACCCTCTTTTTTAAAAAAAACTAAATACATAGTTGACAATCTCACCCATTCCACTACTTCTTCATCCACATTATACCCCAGTGTTGGGATGCCCTGTGCCTTATTGAAGATTCCCCCAGGGATGGTCACTTCAAGTATATTGCTGATTTTTCGATTTTAAAAACAATGTGCAGTAGATAGCTTGTGCATATGGCTATTTATATTTCACCATTGTGTCGTTGGGTAGATCCCTAGGAGTAGAATTGCTGAATTAAAGAGCAAATGTGTGTGTCATTTGTTAGATGCTGTCATATTCTCTTTGTAGGGACTGATCCACCCAAACTGGATTTAAACAATTTACAAAAATGAGGGTTAAGACATTGTGCCCCATCTACACAGACCTAGAATCCAGACCAGGCCCCAGTTGTTTTAGATTTTATGCAGGAATAGGCCCTGGGAGTCTTGGAAGAGCCAGGAAGCAGTATCATCTTTACTTTGGCTGTGCTTAACAGTTTAACAGATAGCCCTGTTCGTCTCGGTCTTGGTTGGAGCCCTGACTGGTTTCCTTTGCCTCCTTTGATTGATAAGACACTTTAAAATTATTTTTTGTGTGTTTTGTTTGGCAGTCAAAATTTTTCATAGCATGGACCCATCTGGAGACTTACATCAATCATATATCCATTTATCTTCAGCAAATTGGCATTATTAAGGTCATTGATTGATATGTCCCTGGTGATCTTTCTTTGTAAATAGAAAGAAAACTAACATGTTTAATATCCATTCGGTCTCATTTTGAATCAACCAGCTTGAATGCAATCCCTCTCTGTCCCCACCGCACTCCTACTTCTAGGCCACAAATAAAAATCTGTATAGACAGAAGGCTGAATCCAGCCCACTGTGGTGGAAATTTGGCTCCCACTATGTTTTGGGGGGATAAAAATTAGTTGTTAACATTAAAATCATGAACTGGCACATATATATCCAGACTTCTGACTTCTCTTGAAAACATAGCCACTGATGCTCTTTCCAGCATGGCTGAAGTGGAAAAGAGGCTGCTCTCAGTGGAAAGGCGGGTGCTGCCCAGTGTTGAGCATGGTTGTCTAGGTTTCCTATAATTTCTCTTGCCTCCTAGAAAATGAGTTTGTGAGAACTAGACTGTTAGCTCGATTAAGATAAAGACAACTAGTATCTTGATCAACTTTGACTTTCCACCATCTAACTCAGACCCCAGGACACATGTCTTCCTAGTAGGTTTGTGGGATGATTTAGAATATCTTATGGATGCATATGGCACTTCTTCCAATACTGAAATCATACAATTGAAATACTGCCCTGCCCGAAATCTTTGATGCAGCCTGGCATCATAGGTGTCCCTGACCTCTGCCATTAGACCCACTACCTAAGGCCACTCATATGTCCCTGGGCTGCCTCGGAAGTCTTCACTTAACCATTTGACCTCTTTTTCTCCTAGCAGTAAGGTCTCCAATGAGGACAGCAAACCATACCTCATGAAGTGGCTAGGCAGACCACATGAGGTCATGAATGTCTAGCATGGCCCCTAGTATGCATTTTTATGGTGTTCTTAGTACTTATTTTCTCCAAGTTGGCAAATTTCTCCATGTCTTAGAGGTTCATGTGGTTCACTTTGGTTTTCCAGCCAAGCCACAAGGAAGAGATCACAGTAGAATTCTCTGTATTCTGAGAATTTTCTAAGATCATTCCCCAATGACAAGGATGGAGATAAAAATTTTATCAACAGCTTTGTATTTTTATCAGATCCATTACTGGCCTAAAGGGGACAATTAGGGCAGGTTGGAACACATATAACCAGAAGTTCCTGGTCACCACTGCATGCTAAAGATCTAAAGCTTCCCTGAGCACTTGGAGCCAGGAAAGAAGCATGAAGTGGCTTGTGCTCATCGGGCTGGTGGCCTTCTCTGAGTGCATAGTCATGTAAGTATGGGGACTGTGAGTGGCATCATCTTCCTTTCTGGGTTAGAAAGGAATGGCATATTTCCCTGATAGTCTTAAAGTTCAACTCTTACTTATTGATAAGTACTTTTCTACAGGGACTTATCCTTGCTTCTTTAGCCTTGGGCTTCCCAGTTGGTGCTAGTCATAGAGGACCTGTGTGCAAATATAGGAGATGTAAGAGATATGGGTTCAATCCCTGGGTTGGGAAGATCCCCTGGAGAAGGACATGACAACCCATCTAATATTCTTGCCTGGAGAATTCCATGGACAGAGGATCTTGGCAGGCTGTGGTCCATAGCATCATATAGAATTGGACACGACTGAAGTGGTTTAGAATGCATGCATGCACCTTGTTAAAGAAACTGTGGGTCTCAAGGGTCGAGGTGTAGGTTGGCATGGTTACACAACTCTTGGGACCCCATCTTGTGGTGACCTGCTGAAAATGGAACTCCTTGCAACTGGTTAGTGCACAACCTGCACAAACGTATGTGTGATCCTGTGGAATAGCATTTTCTACATTTTATTCTAGGTGTCCTCTCTGTTCTCTCTCTACTTCAGTGTCTGCATGTCTATGTCTGCATCTCCATGTCTCTCTCATTTGTCTCTCCATCTCTTAGGAAGTCTCTGTGAGTGCAGATCTTGCTTGTGGTTTTATCTTCTTTAATTTTTCAATTTTGACTCATCTTGCTTCTTTTGCTTCTTAATTACCCTAATTTGTTTCCTATCTCCTGGATTCTGCTCTCAACCCTCTGTTCCATTTCTGTTGGAGAAAGATTGGGAGAGCTCCTTGTAGGCTGCTTCACATCTGACAAGCAGTGTGACCACAGCCAAGCGACAAACTCCTTGGATTTAAGATTCCTTCCCTGTAAAAATAGGGTAATGATTGTCTTATAGAGCCTTCCTCCCTGAGGTTCCTTGAGAAGGATACAGTGGCATGCAATAGCAATACTAATGGCTGTCATTGTTGATATTTACTGTACATCAGCTACATTATACCCATCACTTCACTTATCTCCCAAATATTCTACATGGAGAATGGGAATAATGATATTCCACCCTTTTACCCAGGGGTAAGCTGAGAATCCAAATGGTCTTACCCAGTGTTACACAATAGAACCTGTATTCAAACCTTCGTCTTTGCCACACTATTTGCATGGCATTTTGAAAATAAGGTGACTCATAAAAACGCTTGGGAAATACACAGTGCCATTACAATGACAGTTACACCTTAACACGGACAGCTAACTGTATCTTCTCCTTTGTTTCTTTTCCTAAACCTCGGAGAAAGTTTGCCTCTAAGGGAAATGAAGATCTTGAGAGAAACCCTGAGGGAAAACAACTTGCTGAACAATTTCCTGCAGAAGCAAGCTTACAGACTCTCCAAGAGTGACTCCAGAATGACTATTCTCCCCCTGAGGAACTTTCTGGATGTGAGTTTGTTGGGAGGATGGCTCTCCACAGCGCCCCCTGGCGCTCTGACCAAACACTGAGGTTCTCCTGAAGGTAACAAGTGGGATGTTGGTGCTGGGGCTCCTGCAGGAGGCAGAAACACTAGGGAACAGGGACCCCATTCCAGATGAGAAGGCATTCTCACCCTCAACTCTTGGTCTGTGGTGACCCAGCAATGACCAGGTGGCAGGTAAACATCCATTTCTGTATCAAAGATGTGTCATTAGTTTGAGGGAGATTGTTCCTTCTGAGCTAAGAGAGCGACTCAGTAACAGATGAAGGGTTAGCCATCTCCGGTCAAAAGAGAAAGCCAACTGCAAAGCAAGTGTGAGTACTCAAGCAGAAGAATTCAGCTCCCAGAGAAGCAAGAATCACAGCAGTAAAAAGTTACTGCATCCCTATTCCGTAAGACCATAAGAATCAAACACTGTGGTTATTATCATTAGATTAGAAAAAAGGGAATATGTGGTCTTCAAGATTGTACAGGCTAGCCAGAGAGAAAGGCAAAAAGTAAATATATGTCAAATTAAAGGGTCACCTGTGTGGTGTTGATTGGATGTGGTCTGAGTTTAGATGGAGAGGCTGGGATTGATCAAGGAGCATCTCCTGGAGAAGAGGGTGCTCAGACTGGATTTGAGGAGACTAGAGAGAATCTCAAATGAAGGCTCCAGGACTTCCCTGGAAGCCCAGTGCTTATGACTCTGGACTTTGAACGCAGAAGCTCCTAAAACTTACCTGGTCACAGAGTGAATATCCTGCATACCGCATAGCGCAGGAAAAAAATATCAAATGCAGGCACCTCTGAGAACAAAGGCTCTGAGCTGCATGGTGGTTGGAAAGTGATCTCAGGAGACGTGTGACACCCAGAGGGAGTCAGTGTGGGAATCGAGGGGAGCGAGATCTGAACCAACCCATTCCTCCCCGTCCCCATAGATGGCCTATGTGGGTAACATCACCATTGGAACACCCCTTCAGGAGTTCCGGGTTGTCTTTGACACAGGCTCAGCTGACTTGTGGGTGCCTTCCATCAAGTGTCTCAGTACAGCCTGTTGTAAGTACAAACTCCCCCCACAAACAACTCATCTTTTACTTGCCCTTCTCCACCCTTCTCTCCACCCTGACTCTCCCTTCTCCACCCTTGGCACCTGACTGACACTCATCTTTTGTGTCTACAGATACACACAACACCTTCATTTATTACGACTCTTCCAGCTTCAGGCAATTACACCGGACTGTCAACATCCTCTATGAATCTGGGACAATTCAGGGATTTCTCGGCTCTGACACCATTCAGGTAACGTGAAAACAGAAGCTGAGTCAGGACTGATGATGGAGTGACCACTGCTTACAAACTAGATAAAAGACCAGCTGCAGGACGGTCCTACCCTAAGTCCCATAGATACTGGCCATCTTACCCACAGGATCCTGTCCCTGGGGAGACAGTGTCCATAGTGACACACAAACAAATGGATTAGCTAACGCAGAGAGTGGCTTGGGATGTGGACTTGCAGCTCCTCTGCCCATCAGCAGATCAGGGTTCATTTTGCAGGGAGCCAGAAGTGGGTGGGGGAAGCACCAACTTTTCTATTCTCAGACTGTGCTCGGCACTTTTGTGGTAATAACTTGCTTAAACCTGCAACAGCCCTACACAGCAGGTGCATTGATTAGCTAATGATACAGATGAGGAAACTGAGGTGCAGATGGCAAGGGCTTGCTGAGGTCACACGTGTGGTAAGTGGTGGACCTGGGCTGGCTTGACAGGCCCAAAGCTGGTGGTGGGTGTTTGAGGAAAGGATAAAACTGATCTGGGGACCCTGGGTCCAGTCAAGCACTTCAGGCATGCAGGATGAATAAGAGATGTAGGGGGGCCTGATACTTGTTTTCTCAATGTATGGGGCCTTTGAGAGTCTAATAAAACCTATGGCCTGCTTCCCCCAAAGTACCTGAGTAATTGCCCTCTCTCTCTCATACACACTCACACAAACACACACACACCCAAAAGTGTATTCCCCGGGCAGTAATTTCATAATAACCTTGACAGCAACATTGTATAATGGACTTCTGTCTTTCTGGGCAGATGCACAATCCCAAATACATACCATCAATTCACTCCATTTCTGTAATCAGTTCACAGACATGCCAAGGCTCGCTTGCTCTTTACTCATTGTGTCCACAAGGGGGCACCATTGGGTCCGGTCCCTGTCTCCTGGTGGCCGCACAGGTAGAAGAAGGCATGAGGCCAATTTGACTCACTCAGATTGTATTTTTCACAGAAGCAGGTGTTTACTTTTTTAAATTTATTTATTTTAATTGGAGGCTAATTACTTTACAATATTGTAGTGGTTTTTCCCATACGTTGACATGAATCAACATGGTTGTACATGTGTTCCCCACCCTGAGCCCCCCTCCCAACTCCATTCCCATCCCATCCATCAGAGTCATCCCAGTGCACCAGCCCTGAGAACCCTGCCTAAATCCACAGACCACATAAATTGAACCCAAATTCCTCTCCCAACTCGGTCTAACCATCTGAGGTCTACCGAGGACATAGAAAGACCTCAGTTCTTCTCTGCAGACCTAACAGCATATCTTCCTCAGCCCAAACCTAGACCCACTTAACAAACCTTTATGTGGGAACACTCTTCTCGCCAACAGATCAAGAACCTTTTTAGCTTTAACCAGGCGTTTGTCCAGAGCGTGATAGAATTCGGCTTTGATAATGCACCCTTTGATGGTGTCCTGGGCTTGGCCTTCCCCTCCATCGGCATCGAAGGTACCATCCCCATCTTTGACAACTTGTGGTCACAAGGTGCCATTTCTGAGCCTGTCTTTGCCTTCTACTTGAGCAAGTAAGTGTGACTTGGACAATCCTTCTCTCCAAATTAGTTGTAAGATGCTTTCAATTGCATGAAAATTATCCAACAATTGTGGCTTTTATAAATAAAGTTTTATTGTAACACAACCATGCACCTGGGCACAAGAGCTGGGCCTTGGTGTAGGGGGTGAGCAAAAAGGAAGACAATGCAAGGTGTCAGGATACGAGTTGGAAGAGAAGGCAACAGGATTGATTTGCTAATGAAATTGAAATGGAAAGGAAGAGAGGGATGGTGGAAATCTTTCCTTCCTCACTAACATTTCACTGGGCACCTAGGATCAGCTACACAATTTGTAGGAGCCAATGCAAAATTAAAGAGTGGGACTTAAAAGCAAAGGTTGGTACTCATTTGTCAACAATTATTGGGAATTTCAAGACAGGGAGAGCAGAGGTGGTGGCCCTGCTGAGTGTGGGGCCCAATGGACAGCACAGGTCACAGGCCAGTGAAGCCACCCTGGGTGCCTTGGAGCCACACCCTAACTGCTTTCAGGCATTGATTTTTCTGAAAAACTACAGGCTGGACAAGGGGGAAGCCAAAACCCTCCAGCACGCTGTCCTCTGAGGGTGTCTGAGCACTCAGGTTGCAGGAGGTCCAGGGCCTGTTCTGAAGACTGAATGATTGGAGCCCGGCCAGGTGGCCCAGATTCTAACCTCCTCTGTGCCACTCAGTAGCCAGTGACTGACCTTGGTCTTGTTCTCAATTGCTGCTAGCCTTGATTTCTGCATCTGTAGATGGGGACCTTACTAGGGCCTTGATGAGTGGACAAGCACAGCTCTCAGACAGTGCTGTTGTTCCTGCCCTCCAAGGATCCCCCCTCTCTTCTCTCTACAGAAGCAAGCCGGAGGGCAGTGTGGTGATGTTTGGTGGGGTGGACCACAGCTACTACAAGGGACAGCTCAACTGGGTACCAGTGTCCCAAGCTCGCCACTGGCAGATAAACATGAAGAAGTAAGCCTCTCCGACTGAGGGTCACCCCAAGTGATGCTCCCATATCTGTACGCGGACACAGGCAGACACACAAATGCACTCCCAGACAGTCAGCAGATGTACACACCACTCACAACGACACAGACAGACACACAGACACACATGTAGACACAAGCAGGCACATATAAACATGCATATAAACAGCCAGAGACACACAAGGACACACACAGAGCCACTTATGAACACATACATAAGCAAACACAGAAACACATAGATACACAAACCACCCATGGGTTCATAATCAGCCCAGGCCTCCTGACCAGGGCTCTGAACAGGGTTCATCACAGGGTCCAGAGAGGCCTGTGCAGCTGTGGGAGGGCTGCACCGCTGAGTGTGAGGTGGGGAGCACAGTTAGTGGACTTACAGTGTGGTGAAAAGAGGATCAGGGAGAATTTCCTCAGCCTGAACAGAGCTCTGATAAGATGACCAACTGTCCAGGGCCACAAGGGACCAAGGAAGTTCTCAGCACAGTTAAATGTCAGTTTAAAACAAGGAAAGTCCTAAAGAAATGGGGAAAACTGGTCTCCTTATGGAGAGGCTAGCCAGCAGTGGAGAGAGATTGGCCACAGTCTTGGGACCCAAAAGCGACTCATAAAAAGAGACACCCCACACCCCTGGTAACACAGTGGGGCAGGGGATATAACTGGGAGAATCGTGAAGGTGGGATCCAGGAAATCTAGACAAGAAGAGGCAATAATTGATGAGATTCTGTGTTTTACCCTCAGATAAAAGCTCAGCTGTCCTTTGAGGTTCTGTGTCTAGCCAGGTATCGCCTGGTCAGGGTCTCAGTGTCTGAGCCCAGTGAGCGAGTGTTGCTCAGAGACACCCTCTCCCAGGCCAGCCAGTCTCCCTCACTCCTATAAGAATCTGCTGCCTCAGGGAACCTCCATCTTCACGGTGTGTTTGACCCGTTGCTGGTGAGACATCAGACATACCTCTCTGGATGGTCCTCATTCATTATTTTCACAGTCTTCTTTCACTCATTCAACAGACAAGCATTCTGCTTCCACAGTGTGCCAGGCACTTTAGGGACACGATGAGAATAAAACTAGGCCTCACATCTGAGAAGGCAGATGTGCAAGAAAAGACACACACACATAGTGAATGTCACTTTGGTACATGTCAGACATGAGGGGGGTCTACAGGAGTGAGCAAGACAGGAGACTGATGCACACCGGGGAAAAGGCTTCCCTGAAACCATGACAGTGAAGCTGGAATCTGGAAGATGAGGAGAAATGGCTTAGTCAAAGGGGAGGAGGCTCTTCTAGGAAGGAAGACTAGCTTGCGCCAAGGTACTAAAGAGCCTGGAGTATTCAAGTACTGCTAAAGGCTGTCAAGGAAGGTGCTGTGATCAGAGCAAAGGAAAAGTCAGGGCAAGAGATGAAGCAGGAGACAGTCAGGGAGGGGGCAGCTGTGAGATAACCTTCCACATAACCCTGATGCCTGCTTTGTCCTACTGTCTCTCAGCATCAGCATACACGGGAATATTGTTGGTTGTTCTCTTGGATGTGAGGCCATTTTGCACACCGGGACATCCATGATCCGTGGCCCAACAGAACTGGTCATGAACATCCACAAGCTCATGAAAGCCAAGCCCGAGGGTTCTCAGGTGAAGGGTCATGACACAGGGTCACTCCCAGTCTCCACACATAATAAGGATCCTCTGGGCCAACCTCTCTCCTTCTCTCTAACAGTATGTGGTTTCATGTGATGCCATCAAGACCCTTCCTCCTGTCATCTTCAACATCAATGGCATCAACTATCCAGTGCCCCCTCAAGCCTACATCATCAAGGTGAGCGGCCATCCCTGGGGGCTGGTTCCCTAAATTGGGGTTTGCAGGAGCCCTTGGGCTACTGGTGGGAGGAGGGCACCCTCTGCAGGCCAAGCCACACCATTGCAGATGCTGCTGAGCCCCTGTGGATGGCCCAGCGCCTCCCACAAAATCAACCCCTTGAGAGTAGAGGACAGTGTGGGACATCCAACCTCCTGAAATAAATGTGGAGACATCACTCTGTGATGGCACGATGGGAGTCACAAGGAGTGGGCAAGAGTAAAATCTGCTACCTTTATAGATCTTCAGTTCAACTAGAGCCCTCAGATGCAGGAACACAGAAAGTGAGCTTTAATGATCCCTAAAATAGGACATGTGACAAAGAGGATTGGCTGGTGGCAGTCCCTGTGTGCTGTCCCATCATAATGATTAGCAGTCTCCCTCTCTTTCTTGAAATTGTCCCGGTTACAATAAATTGCAATGCTATCTTACACCTTGACTGCAACTTCCCCTTGCTAAGTCCCAGATCCCCCTCTGTGAGTCGGGCTACTCGACCCCTCCATGGAGTGGTTGGATGCTAAGGTAAATAAGGGGGCACAGTGACTGCTCAGCCCTGACACAGGGTGGAGGCTTCACGTCAGCTCCCTGGGGGAGTTCAGAGCAGGCGGTTGGGCTCAGAGAAGACTTTGAGGGAAAGAGGGCATTGCAGTAATTCTAAAATCCCTGACTCATGGCTCCATAAGGAGGCCTGCTTGGGTCTAGGCAAATCTGCCCTGCATTCCATGAAAATGGCATGTTATGGTGCTCTGCAAAGGGAACCTGGGGACTTATTAGGGGTGATGAGAGCTATGGACCGACCGGTGGGGATGAGACCAGAATAAGTCACCCAGCTAAACCTAGAGTGGCTAAAGGGTGAGTGTGAGTCCAAGCAGGCTTCTCAGAATGCCTGAGCAAATTCTTAAAGAACATGTTGTGAGTACCGCTTTGAATATATTTAACGTACATAACCAATAGTGAGCTACTATATGGCACAGGGAACTCTGCTCAATGTAAGGTGGCAGCCTGGGTGGAAGAGGTGTCTTTGGGGACAAGGATACATGTATATGCATGATTGAGTCCCTTTATTGTCCACCTGAAACTCACAATATTGTTACTCAGCTATACTCTAAAAGAAAATTAAAAGTTAAAAAAAAATAGAACAGGTTTTGGGGACGCAGGAGAGGAACAGGCATTCTCTGCAGAGAAAACAAGGAGCAGGAATCAGAAGGAGAGAAACACAGAGTGTGAGAAGAACTAGGGGACTCTCTTGTTCTTTTCTAAAAAAATATAACGCAGTATGGCTGATCTTCAGTGTTACCTTAAGTTCTGCTGCACAGCTAAGTGATTTAGCTGTACATATACAAGTATATATATATATATATGTTCTTTTTCATTAGCTAATCAATAAATATTGAATATAGTTCCTTGTGCTATAAGTAAGATTCTGTTGCTTATCATTCCTCTGTATATTACTTTGCATCTGATCATTCCAAACTCCCAATCTTCCCTTCCCTACACTCCTGCCATATGTCAAGCACACGTCTTGGCCCTTTTTGGTTTTGGATGAACCCTCATATCCCCAGAAGCTGAGAAAATCACCTGATACTTACCAAAAGAGGGAAACAGAACCAAGAAGTGTGCCAGGTCTGGCTATTGAGGAAGGAGTCACAGGTAAGCGCTCTGGATGACTGGTGTGTGTGTCTCTAACTCCCTCAGGCTCAAAACTCCTGCCTTAGCGTCTTTCATGGGGGCACAGAAACTAGCTTTTCAGAGACCTGGCACCTGGGTAATGTCTTCCTGAGGCAGTACTTCTCGGTTTTTGATCGAAGAAATAACAGGATTGGTCTGGCTCCGGCAGTGTAAATGCTTGGACTGGTTCAGGAATCAATCAGGCTTCTCCTAGCACACACTCCCTCACACTAGGGCACTCCTGCCCAGTGATGCTGGTGAACTGCATGTGATGCTCTGCAAATTGTATTCTCAGTAAAGAATAAAATGCTTCACTCTTTATGGTGCTAAAACAAATGGGTGCCTCTGTTTGTTCTGGGATGTCCATCATAATCAGGGAGGATCTAAAACCAAGTCTGAACCATTAGTGAGAGGAGCTCAACTCCAACTGGTTTCAAGGAAAGGGCAGACTTTTCGAAAGAACACTGGAGATCCTGTATATAGGAACCAGAGCAGAGAGAAAGATCTCAGTGACTGGACCCAAGAAATCAGAAGTCATCAGTTCTCTCTTTCTCACCCTCGCTCTTTTCCCTCTCTCTCCTTTGATTACCTTAGCCTGACAGCTTTCTTCCTTAAGGCTTCTACACCTAAGGAGGGAGTCCAGAACTACCTGCCCTAGGGTTTTATATCCCTAAGTCATGTAACCCATAAGAAGAGAAGCTCAGAGAGTTGAGGGTTCAAGGGAGTGCTCTGATAGTCCACCTCAGATCACATGTTCATATGGTATCTCTGATTTTCTTGAAGAGATGTCTTGTCTTTGCAATTCTGTTGTTTTCCTCTATTTCTTCTTTCTCATCTCTCCTTGCTATTCTCTAGAAGTTTGCATTCCTTTGGTTTTATCTTTCTCTTTTGGATTTGCTTTCACTTCTCTTCTTTTCTCAGCTATTTGTAGCCATCATCAGATAATCACTTTGCCTTTTTGCATTTCTTTTTCTTGGGGGTGGTTTGATCACAACCTTTTGTACAATGTTACAAACCTCCATCGTTTGGTCTTCAGGCAGCCTGTCTACCAGATTTAATTCCTTGAATCTAATGTGACCTCCACTATAAATTAATAAGGGATTTGATTTAGGTCATACTTGAATGGTCTAGTTGTTTTTCCCACTTTCTTCATTTAAAACTTGAATATTTCTTACTTCTGCCTAAACAATTAGTGTCAGATCACCATCCTCCACCACCGATCAGAGCAGACAAAAATCACACAATTTGGGAACTGATGTACTGAATTTGTGCTTTGGCTCCTCACATCCCTAGTTGTGTGGCTTTGATCAAGTCCCTTAACCTCAGTTTCCTCATCTGGAAAGTGGGCTTCATGATGATAATTCCACCTTGGAGACTGTATGTGTGCCTGGGAGGAACAAGTAGCCCTGAGAAGGCTTTTTGAATTCCTGAGTCTGAAACAAAGATGAAATATTCTGCCTCTTGGGGTGGCAGTCTTCTGTTTAGAGACAATGCCCGCCAGGCCCAGGGCTCAATAAGAGTCAAGCAAAATGACTGCTATTTCTGAACCATGACTGGGAACTCTGACTGAGCCAGCACTTCTGTTTTCCTGGCTCAACCAGGAGCTAAAGAGCCACTTCGCTTACTTCCCTCCTCACACTTACCAGCCAATCTTTCCTTGCCAAATACTTCTAGCCTAAAATCACACTGCAAGGAGAGGTATAAAGGCTTTTGGTCTCTTCTCAGTTCCCCACATCTCCTAGGTAGCACAGGAAGATGTTACTGTGGCAACCTGCACAGTCCAATCTCGATCATTTAAATGGATCTGTCCCCATTCAGTCCCTCATGTCTAGAATACCTGCAGTTGCCTTAGAAACCTTCCAATGCCTGCTGTTTTGTGAGGAAATACATGTGAACCTGAACTAGCTTTCTTTTCCAAGGATGATTCCAGCTGAGCAATGAAGTAACCAGATACTTAGTCATGTAACTACCCACAAAACTTAACAAAAGCAAAGCACCCATCATGCATTTATCACTTGGTTTAAAACACAATTGAAATGATATGCTGCAACAAATGAAACATTGGTATGTACCCTTGAGAAGGAAGATTTTTTTAGATTTCTTTCTTTCTAAGCAGTCTCTGGGGTTGGGATTTCAGTAGGAGATCTCACTACACCCCAGTGATACATAGTTTACATGGCATGAAAGACAGTGAATCACTTTCAAGGCTTGAGAACCCATATTCTGGATTGAAATTCCAGGTTGACCTTTTACTAGCTGCAGGAACTTGGACAGATTATTCAGCCTCTTAGTTTGATTCTTACTGATAAAATAGGATTAATTCTGTAACAAAGTTCATTCTTTCACAGTCTTTATCAGGTGGTCATTACTGTGCACCATTGCCCACACTGTGTTACCAGGCAAATGTTACCCCAAGACCATTTGTGATCTTGCTCTGCCATTAGTTGCTGCGGCAATGGGCCCTTTCCCCAAGCAACCAGCTCATTATGAGCATCACTTGGTGGCCCATTCAGCCTACAGTAGGTGGAAAGTTGGTTCTCAGGCTAAAGTTAGTTAAGGGTTGGATCCCGTTCTTTCACCTGGGGCACTCCAGCCTACCTGGCCTTGGGCCAATGGGTTAGCTGGGGTACACAGGGAACCAGCTTGGGGGTATCTTACAGGGCTACAGAGCCCTCACCAAGGTCACCCCTGGTCCCAAGTCTGACCGTGGTGAACATCTCCCTCCTTCCTGTCTCGGGGACCTAAGAGCAGTGGCAGTCTGTCTGGGTCACAGTCTGCAGGATTTGCCCATCCTGCAGATGGGCAGGCTGTGGACCTTAAGGTGCAGTTAGGTCCTGAGAGCCTGGCTCTGTCAGCAATAGCAGCTGGGCAGGGTATGTAGCCTGGGGTGGAAAATTAGGATCTGGTTCCTCTTAATTAAGACTGGGACCTTAGAAGGAGAAAACTGTGCCTAGAAACCTTGCCCTTTCTTGTCAAACCAGAGAACATTCGTTTGATAGAGATTTACAGGGACATCATTACCTGACCAAGACCTGACCTCAAGAACAAAAGATATACACCAGGAAGTTTGCAACAACTAATCACACCACAGAAGACAAGAAACCAGGCCAGAGCTTCCTCAGATCTACTCCTGACCCTGGCATGAATCTACAGAGGCCATCACCACAGAGGTGAAAGGTGGCAGTATACTTTCAGTGCCACACTGAGCTCTGGATTCATTTCCTTCCTAGTGCAGAGTGTTCACCAGAAGCCAGGCCCTCCCGCAGCTGCCTGCCTGGTTTTTGCAGACTCAGTCCTCTCCAGGTGTCTTCCACATCCCACAGAAAAGTCTAGAAAGCAAACACAGTCAAAGCTCTCATATCCTGCTGAAAGCAGTTTGTTTATTTATGTGTTTTTTAAACAGTCTTTGGTAACATGTTCAAAATCTTGAGTTCCTGGGCTTGGACCTGAGGGATCTGCATCAGAGAACCAGGAACCTCCCCTTCCAGCTAAACCTTTCTCCACTCCCACATGAATCACAGGCTTCACTGGACCCTCTGTTCTCATTGTTGTTGTTCACTCTTTAAGCCGTGTCCAACTCTTGTGATTCCATGGACTACAGTACACCAAGCTTCCCTGTCCTTCACTAGTCTCCTCAGACTCCTATCCATTGAACTGGTGATGCCATCCAACCATCTCATCCTATCACCCCCTTGTCCTCCAGCCCTCAATCTTTCCCAGCATCTGAGTCTCTTCCAAAGAAGCGGCTCTCACATCAGATGGCCAAATTATTCAAGCTTCATCTTCAGCATCAGTCCTTCCACTGAATATTGTTCTACAACTCCCAAAACAGAACTCATATTTCCAATCACCTGACAAATATTAAACATAGAAAAGGATGAATTCTGGGAACTCCCAACAATATGGTTCTTTCCTTTGCTGTTACCATTCCCTCCCCTTGGCCTAGAATGTCTCACTGGTACTTTTTTCAGATTGAAATGGCCTGCTGACCCATCCCTGTTAGCTATCCAGAAATTGTTCCTTCTTCATTCACCAAAGACTTCTTCCTGCTCCCTGATGGTCCTCTGTACATACCACATTCCAGTACTATGTAGGAATCAGCATGTTCCTCCAAGAATAAGGGGACTCCCCATGGATCCAACACTTGTTCCCCATTATTTCTGCCTCCCTGCATGGAGGTCAGTGCCTAGCATGCACAAGGAGGTCAGTGAGTGCTGACTGCAAGGGGACCTCGATTCTGGCAGACCTACAGAAGCAAAGACTGTGTTTATCCTCCTGCTTCAAACAGCTCCAAACCAGACAAAATAAATGAAACATTAGCTTTTGTACTTCAAACATCAAGCAGCAGAGAATGAATTCCTGAGAGGGGGAAGCAATTGAGGTGAGTCCTACAACTACTCCAACTCTGAACAGTTTCCAACACATGGCACAGGGAGGGTGTATCCAGAAAGAGCCAACAGTCTCCCCAGATTTGGAAAGAAAGAGTTGGGACTCTAGTTAGTTACAGTTCACAGGAGAGAGCTCCACATAGAGAATGGTATGAGTCTGTAGGCGATGCCTCTCTAGTTTTCAAATGACTGTTGACAGTAGAGTGAACTTGAAGCAATAGCAACAAAAACCATGCAGAACAATCCATAATTTTTTTAAAAGACGGTGGGAAAAATTAATTGTGTGTCAGAGAGCTTTGAAACAACTTTAAGAATATTAAAATACATGCAACTGGAATCCCACAGGAAGTGAAAGACAAGAGAAAAAGAAAAGAACTGCAAAACTATTGGCTGAAAATGTTCCATATATGATGAAAGCTTTAAACCCATAAACACAAAAACTCAATTAACTCAAGTACAAGAAATATGAGAACTACACCAAGGCACATCATAACTCATTCATTTAAAACAGGCAGTGAAGGAAATGTAGCCAGAAGGAAAAAGAGATACATAACAACAACAACAAAAAAGAATGAGAGCAGATTAGGCACATGAAACAATGTTAGTCAGAAGACACTGGTATCACATTTTAAAATGCAGCAAGATATATAATTGGTTCAGAATTCTATGCCCAAGAAAAATACATTTCAGAAATAAGATAAAGACTTTCTCAGACCCAAAAGCTACAAGAATTCATCATCAACAGACCAATGTAATGAGAAAAGTGTTGAAAAGCCTTCAAATTAGAAGAAATTTAAAAGGAAGTAGAAATCGGGATCTATGGAGGAATATAGAGCATTTGAAATGATAAATATGTAATACATATTTAAAAGTATATATATATGGATTTCCCCAGTTGTCTAGTGGTTGACAGTCTGCTTTGTAATGCAGGGAAGACTGGTTGAATCCTTTGTCAGAGAACTAAGATTCCACATGCCACTGAGTAAGTAAGCCTGCATACCTCAAATAAAGAATCTACATGCTGCAACTACTGAGCTTGCCCTCCTCAAGTAGAGAGTCCCTGTGTTACAAGGAAGATCCTGCATGCCATAGCTAAGACCCAACACAGGCAAATAAATGAATAAATAAATCATTTTTTCTAAAAGAGCTCTTTCTTATTCTACATGTAAAGCAATAGAATATCATTCAAAGTAGACTGTGGCAAGGTAAAGATGCATGAGAAAGTTAAAGTGTCTATCACTCAGTCATGTCTCACTCTTTGTGATCCCACGGACGATAGCCCATTAGGCTCTTCTATTCATGGGATTTCTCAGGCAAGAATACTGGAGTGGGTTGCCATTTCCTTCTCCATGAGATTTTCCCAACCCAGGGATCAAATCCAGGTCTCCAGCATTCCAGGCAGGTTTTTTTTTTTTTTTTTTTAAACCATCTGAGCTATCACCTAGAGCCTGAACTATCACCTAGAGCCACACATCCTGGAATGCAAAGTCAAGTGGGCCTTATGCAGCATTACTATGAACAAAACTAGTGGAGGTGATGAAATTCCAATTTAGGTATTTCAAATCCTAAAAGATGATACTGTGAAACTGCTGCACTCAATATGCCAGCAAATGTGAAAACTCAGCAGTGGCCACAGGACGGGATAAGGTCACTTTTCATTTCAATCCCAAAGAAAAGCCATGCCAAAGAATGTTCAGACTACCACACAGTTGTACTCATCTCACATTCTAGTAAAGTGATGCTCAAAATTCTCCTAGACAGGCTTCAATAGTATGTGAACCATGAACTTCCAGATGTTCAAGCTGGTTATAGAAAAGGTGGAGGAATAAGAGATCAAATTTCCAACATCTGTTGGATTATTGAAAAAGCAAGAGAGTTCCAGAAAAACATCTATTACTGCTTTATTAACTATGCCAAAGCCTTTGACTGTGAGTATTACTACTAACTGTGGAAAATTCTTCCAAAGATGGGAATAGTAGATTACCTGACCTGCTTCTTGAGAAATGTGTATGCAGGTCAGCAGCAACAGTTAGAACTGGAAATGGAACAACATGCTGGTTCCAAATAGGGAAAAGAGTACATCAAGGCTGTATATCGTCACCCTGCTTAAGAGGACATAGTGAGAAACGCTGGGCTGGAAGAAGCACAAGGTGGTATCAAGATTGCAGGGAGAAATATCAATAACCTCAGATATGCAGATGACACTACCTTTATGGCAGAAAGTGAAGACCTAAAGAGACTCTTGATGAAAGTGAAAAAGTTGACTTAACGCTCAATATTCAGAAAACCAAGATCATGGCTTCTGGTTTCATCACTTCATGGCAAATAGTGGAAACAATGAAAAGAGTGAAAGACTTTATTTTGCAGGGCTCCAGAATCACTGCAGATGGTGAGAGCAGCCAAGAAATTAAAAGACGCTTGCTCCTTGGAAGAAAATTTATGATCAACCTAGACAGCATATTAAAAAGCAGAGACATTACTTTATCAACAAAGGTCCATCTAGTCAAAGCTATGGTTTTTCCAGTAGCCATTTATGGATGTGAGAGTTGGATTATAAAAAAGCTGAGCACCAAAGAACTAATGCTTTTGAACTGTGGCATTTGAGAAGACTTTTGAGAGTCCTTTGGACAGCAAGGAGATCCAACCAGTCCATCCTAAAGGAAATCAGTCCTGAGTATTCACTGGAAGGACTGATACTGAAGCTGAAGCTCCAATATTTTCGCCACCTGATGCAAAGAACCAGCCTATTGGAAAAGACCCTGATGCTGGGAAAGATTGAAGATGTGAGGAGAAAGGGACGATAGTGGATGAGATGGTTGGATGGCATCACCAACACAGCGGACATGAGTTTAAGTAGGCTCTGGGAGTTGGTGATGAACAGGGAAGCCTGACATGCTGCAGTCCATGGATTCTCAAAGAGTCAGACATGACTGAGAGACTGAACTGAGCTGAACTGAGCCATCAGATGAATAGCATAAATGTTAAAACCATCATCCAAAAAAAAAAAAAGTTACAGCTAATTAGCTGAGAAAGTATATAAAAGTATACAAGGAACTTCCCAGCTGATTCAGTGGTAAAAAAATCTGCCTTCCAATATTGGATACATGGGTTCGATCCCTGACCCTCAAAGATCTCACCTGCAGTGGAGCAGTTAAACCCATGTACCACATCTATTGAGGCTATACTCTAGAGTCTTGGAACTGCAACTATGGGCTCCAAGTACCATAGAGCCCAAGTTTTGCAAAAGGAGAAACAAAAGCAATAAGAATCCTGCACACTGCAATGAAGAGTAGTCCTGGCTCATTACAACTCAAGAAGCAAAAATAAATAAATAAATAAAATTATTTTTAAAAATAAATAGAAAATAATAAGTGCACTGGATGGAAAGAACAGCAAATTAGACACTACAGAAGAAAAAAAATCAGTGTTGAAGAAGTACTTGAAGAAGGAGCAGCAGAAACTATGGAAAACAAACAGTAAATTAAAAAGAAAAGTTGACAGGGAAAAAAATTAATTGTACATCAAGAGGGCTTTGAAATAACTTTAAGAATACTAAACTACATGTAAGTGGAGCCACACAGGAACTTCATTTCTTTCCTTTTTAATTTCCTTAGAAAATAATTGACTGTTTAAAGCAAAAATTGTAGCAATAGATCATGTGATTTATAACAGATGTAGAAGTGAAATATGTGACAATAACAACAAAAAGGCCAAGATGGAGGGAATGAGAGTATAACATGATTAGGTTCTTATTCTACAAGTAAAGTGATAGAAGATCACTTGATGATAGACTGGCAAGGTAAAGATGCATACCATGAATCTTAATACAATCACTTCATGAAAAAGAGTTACAGCTAATAAACGGACAAGGGATATAAAACTACTCAAAGCAGTCAGGGGAAAACTGAAAAATGGTAAGAAAGAACATGGGACAGATTGAAAACAAACAGCAATATGATAGAATTAAACCCAACTAAAGTTAACCCCTCAGATGTGAATGCAGAGTGAAGACATAACCCAGGTCCCAGATGACAGCAGATCCCCATACGCTGCACTACAGCAGAAACAGAACCTGCCAGGCCCCGGGGTGCCATGTGCGTGGGCACATACAGCTCAAAAAGTTTATACGGAACAGTAAGTTAGAAGAATTCAATCATGCAGAGTATGTTCTCTGTTTATAAGAAATTAGAAATCATTGTTCACTGGACAGAAGAAGAATAAGGTGATAGCATAGTGCCGACCTTCCCTCTTTTACTGCTCTAATTCTGCCCAGGAGGGAGCAGATAAATTGCAGGACTTACACGTCTTCAGTACTAGACACACCTGACTGGTGTTATTTGTTTGATTTTCATGTTTCAGTCTCCCTTCTCCTCTCCTGTCTGAACGTCTTAAGCAGCAGGAGCTCCTCTTCTAAGCCACAGCTAAGTCACTACAAACAAATCCGTATGGTATTTGCTGAGACTTTCCCATAAACAGGTGAACCTTGTTTCTTCCTACTTTGTACTTCTGGCTCTTGTCAGCCAGCCCTGGCTCCTGTCCCACTCCTGGGACCCTGGTCCTCTGTCACTTGCGCGATGTTCCTATACACCAGGCCTCGATTACACCCACTGGCATTCCTTTTCAGAGTGGCCATATACACGCACAAAGAGAAAGAGCAGGCAGCTCCTTACTCGCTTCTCTTGTTCCTTCACGACATACATTCACTGAAAACCGGTGTAGCAAGCCTGTTACTTGCACACCTTCAAATTGAGAACTTTCAAAGACGTAAAAGTGCATTTTCATGTGCAAACACATCAGCTAGTTCACAGGTCTGACAGACATCATTTTGGTTACATCTCTGACAAGTGCTTGTGCTTTTATGTACTTCACTGTATAGAAATATATGGAGTAGAGTAGTACAGTATATTTATTCCAAACCTACAATGTTTGAAAGGACAGTTTTGAAAAATCTTTGAAATATCTCTTGTTCATATATAGGGTACTTACTGTTCTGCTAAGAAGTGTGGATACAAAAATAAACACACCATCTCCAGGTCCAAGGAAGTCGTATTCCTGGTTGAGATATTGGAGGAAATATGAGCTCCTCCTACTCCAATACATCTCAGTCCTTCAGATGACCTTGATCAGGAACAAAAAATATTAAAATAGTAATAATCATCTTGTTTTTACCTGCTTTAAAAAGTGTTGTTTAGCTGCTCAGTCCTGGATCTTGTTATGCTGATGGACTGGATGGAGAAGTGATGTGAACAGGAGTAAGGAAGGTGAGACAGGTGAGTCTTTAGAAGGTGAGGTAACAAGACAAGATATTTAAGATGCTGAAGAATTGAGAGAGATTTGGGACCTGAGTTGGAAAAGCAGTTTTCAAAACAAATTGGTTCATGTGATATGTATAACCTCCAATTCAATCCTTAGAAGAGCTCTAGTGACCAGTTTGTCTTTTCTTTCTCTTTTTTTCTGGAAAGCAGCTTGGATCATCAAGCAGTTTCTTACTGCTGCTCCTTCCTCTTGGCTCCCACATTGTGCCCAGCAGTTCAGGCTGATCCATCCAGAAAGGTTTTGTTCTTTTACGAAAGAGCTGGTAACTGCCTACAAAATACTCTATTCTCTACTTTTCTTTCAAAACCAAATGTATTTTGTTATTAGGCAACATGCCCAGTAGCTAAAAGACTGCATTTCCTAACTGCCAGGGCTCTTAGCCGTGACTGGTGACTTTGTGATAAAGCAGACATGGAAGAGCGATTTCTTGGAAGGCTGCTTTTTCAAGGAGCTGATTCAGCAGGGAGATGAGTCTCTTTCCTTCCCTACCTTCTTCCTAAAGGCTGAATTTTTTCACATGTGATGGCTGGAACTCTTGCAGCTGCTCTGGACCAATAGGTAACCGTGAAGATGAATACCACTCAAGGTCTAGTTGGCCCACATCCAGATTTATTTCAGTGGGAGAAAAAAATCAACTTTCTCTTGTTAAAGGGATGATTGTTTTAGTTTCATACAATGTGCATCCAAACTTAATCCTGATACTAATGTGTTTAGCCTTTTTATTTTCTTGGGTTTATTGATTACATTTATATTTTAAATGTGTCTTATTTTTCAAGGATTGGTTCATAAATTGCACATATACCTGAATAGTATAAATGCAAAATTATTGTTAAAAATAGTCTTACAGATTTTGAATTTTTATTCTTTCTTTTCTTCTTTCCTTTCTTGTTTTCCCCATATTTGTATAGCCTAGCATATATCCTCTCTTTTAATTTTGTCAGAATCCGTAATTACAGGCCAAAAGTGACAAAGGAGCAAGGTGGGGAGAACCAAAGAAGAACAAAGCACAGGGACATAAATGAAGGGTGGTGGCCCTTGTTACTCACTAAGAATATTCTGCAGTAGGATCACATTCCCCTGCCCTTCTGTTAACCAACCCATCACCCCCAGGTTTGCCATGACCAAGGAAGTTATACTGGCCAGTGGAGTTTGAGTAGAGGTGACATATCATTTCCAAAAGGAGGCATTTAAGAACCAGAGTCTAATTAGTCTCACACTCCCTTCCCCTGTATCCAGAGGTAACCTCCATCAGCTTACCTCCCTGAAAGTAAATGTTGAACTCCTCTGTCAACTAAACTCAGATATGAGTGAGAAATAAATCTTAGTTATTAAGACTTTGATATTTGGGCCTTTTATGTTTTCATACTGTAAGTAACGTTCTCTTCACTGAAAGAGGGGAATATAACAAGAACTCTTAATTGTCTCCTTACCATTGAGTAACTATACTGTACCTAAATCCCTAGTCTAGGGCCACACAGCTGATACTTCATTTCCTAGCCCATCTTTCACTTAAAAATGCCTCTCTGACTTCATTGCAGCCAGTGAGAAATCAGTGGAAGTAATTTTATAACTTCTGGTTATGCCCTTAAAG
Organism: Antilocapra americana; assembly: GCA_007570785.1. Taxonomy (NCBI): domain Eukaryota; kingdom Metazoa; phylum Chordata; class Mammalia; order Artiodactyla; family Antilocapridae; genus Antilocapra; species Antilocapra americana. The sequence goes on along the minus strand of ML663600.1, from coordinate 210,684 downwards.
GAAAGGGACATATCCTGATTCCGCTTCTTTCTCCCACTAGCTGGGATGCAGATGTAATGAGAGGAGCTGGAGCAGCCATGTAACACCAGAGGTGAGTATCACATAATCATGAAGGCAAAGCAACAAGAAAAAACTGGGTCCCAATCACTGTGGAGCAACCTCTACTATTATTACATGAAAAGAAATGAAAGTGTATTTAAGACAAAGTTATTTATATTTTGAGGACAAAAGTTGAACCTGTAACCTAACACCCATAGCTGAGTAACAAATCCATGGGTTAGCCTTGTTTTGACATCAGAGTCTTGTGGATAAAGACAGGCATTTCCAGATGGCAATACTGGTAAAGAACCTGCCTATCCAATGCTCAAAACAGAAGAGTTGTGATTTCGATCCCCAGGTCTGGAAAATCCCCTGGAGTAGGGCATGGCAACTCACTCAAGTATTTTTGCCTGGAGAATCCCAAGGACAGAGGAGCCTAGAAGGGCTACAGTCCAAGGGGTTGCAAAAAACTGGACATAACTGAAGAGACTTAACACACCACACAGATAGAGACTAGATCTACCCACGTGGATGCCAAGTGGGTTAAGTGAGAGCCATGTCCTCCAGAACCTGTGGTTTAGTGTGGGTTTCACAAATTCAGTTCAGTTCAGTTCAGTTGCTCAGTCGTGTCCAAATCTTTGAGAGCCCATGGTCTGCAGTATGCCAGGCTTCCCTGCCCAACACCAACTCCCAAAGCCTACTCAAACTCATGTCCATCACATCAGTGATGCCATCCAACCATCTCATCCTCCGTCATCCCCTTCTCCACCTGGCTTCAATCTTTCCCAGCATCAGGGTCTTTTCCAATGAGTTGATTCTTCTCATCAGATGGCCAAAGTATTGGAGTTTCAGCTTCAGCATCAGTAAATGTGACCCTACATTTAAATGCAAATGAAAGTCTAGGAACATGCAACCTCAGAGAATGTTGAGGTGCTCTGCACTGGCTCTGCCTTCTCCAGCATCACATCACATCATTCCACAGGAGGGGAAAGAATGGTCGCTAGAGGTAACTTTTTATTTTTTAATTTAATTTTTGTTTTTTATTGCAGTATAGTTGACTTCCACCTGCCAGTCCAGTAGATGAAAGAGATGTGGGTTTGATCACTGGGACGGGCAGATGCCCTGGTGTAGGAAATTGCAACCCACTCCAGTATTATTCTCACCATTATATATATATGTCCATTCTTTCTTATATTATTTTCCCATAAAATTTATTACAGAATATTAAGTAGAGTTCCCTATGCTATACAGTATGTCCTAGTGGATTTTTTATTTTATATTTAGTAGTGTATGTATATTAATCCCAAACTCTCTGTTTACCCCTCTTCCCCTCTTACCCCTCTTCCCCTTTCCATTGGTAACCATAAGTTTGCTTTTGAAGACTGGGAATCTCTTTTCAAGAAATCATTTCTGATGAACTGGGATGAGCCATCAGCCAGAGGCAGGAGTACCTCAGCGGGGAGAAATTCAGCATAGCATTTAGTCTTCATTCCTCCCAACAGAGATGTACACACATTTCTTAAGAGTAAGAGCAGGGCCAGGTGTAATTTTTGATCACGTGCTCCATCAAGACAAGCCAGACTCAGTCTCTAGGTTGGGCCACATTGGTGTCACACCACAGCCTCTCACACTTTCATCCCCATTGACCTTGGCACTGGGTGTGATAAGACTCCATGAGGTCAAACAAAGCTCTCCAACCCCTAGGGTCAACTAGACATGAGAAAGAAAAACCTGCCTCTCCTCCAGGCAGCAGTCTTGAGGCAGACCCCAGAGCAGCTGGAGGTCAGACAGTCTCCACTCACCTCACTCACAAAGGCCCACAAAGCCTCCAGGTTGAAGAGCCCTGCACAGCAGTCACACAGCTTTTGAGAGGCTGACTCAGACTCCACTTGCCACAGTTCCAGCCCCTGTTTGTCACTCACATCCCTTTATCTATAGCAACCTCAGCCAAGTCCCTTCTGCTCTCTTGGCCATGATTTCCCTTTGACAAAGCCAAAGAAGGAACCAGATGATTTCTCAAATCATGACATGACCCCGAGGCAGCTCTCAAGGCTAGATAAGCTCCTCACATACAGCAGGTGGAACAGGTATGGACTTGAGTCCAAAATTCCTGATTACATTTGGAACCTAAACATCGCCCCCCACCATCTGACACTACCAGGATGGAGTCACTAGCCACTGACGTCACTGCCTTGCAACACAACCTGCTAAGAGTTTAGGGTAGAGGTCAGGAATGAGGCCCTCAGTGCTCTGGGAAAACTGGCAGAACATTCCATTAAAGAAATATTTTCAAAAGAAAATTTTACGAGCCCATTTTCTTCTATCTCATATCAAGAAAAACATCATTTACTGAGACATCTGCTCCTCCTGAGCAGCAGCTAGCTTCTGTCAAAATATGTGCTTGACTGCACGTACACCTTCACCAAATCATGGATGCACTGAACTCCCACACACACCTCTGAGGCACCTCTTAGGCAACAGCGCTTTGTGAGAAGCTGTCTCCAAATTACTGCCCTCCACTTAACCCCAAACAAATCTCAACTCCCACATTCTGCTCATTTCAACAACTTTATATAAAACTTAACTAGCACTTCAGTCAGTCAGGCAGGCAGTTCAGTCACTCATTCATGTCTGGGTCTGTGCAACCCCATGAACCATAGCAGTCAGGTCTCCCTGTCTATCACCAACTCCTGAAGTGTACCCAAGCTCATGTCCATTGAGATGATGATGCCATCTAACCATCTCATCCTCTGTCATCCCCTTCTCCTCGTGTCTTCAATCTTTGCCAACATTATGGTCTTTACAAATGAGTCAGCTCTTTGCATCAGGTGTCCAAAATATTGGAGTTTCAGCTTCAACATCAGTCCTTCCAATGAACACCCAGGACTGATCTCCTTTAGGATGGACTGGTTGAATCTTCTTGCTAGGGACTCTCAAGAGTCTTCTCCAACACCACAGTTCAAAAGCATCAATACTTCGGCTCTCAGCTTTCTTCACCGTCTAACTCTGACATCCATACTTGACTACTGGAAAAACCATAGCCTTGACTAGATAGACCTTTGTTGACAAAGTAATGTCTCTGCTTTATAGTATGCTGTCTAGGTAGGTCATAAGTTTCCTTGGAAGGAGTAAGTGTCTTTTTTTTTCATGGCTTCAATCACCATCTGCGGTGATTTTGGAGCCCAAAAAAGTAAAGTCAGCCACTGTTTCCACTGTTTCCCCATCTATTTGCCAAGAAGAGATGGGACCAGATGCCATGATATTAGTTTTCTGAATGTTGAGCTTTTAGCCAACTGTTTCACTCTCCTCTTTCACTTTGACCAAGAGGCTTTTTACTTCTTCTTCACTTTCTGTCATTAGGGTGGTGTCATCTGCATATCTGAGGTTATTGATATTTCTCCTGTCAATCTTGATTCCAGCTTGTTCTTCATCCAGCCCAGCGTTTCTCATGATGTACTCTGCATATAAGTAAAATAAGCAGGGTGACAATATAAAGCCTTGAAATACTCCTTTTCCTATTTTGAACCTCTGTTGTTACATGTCCAGTTCTACCTGTTGCTTCCTGAGCTGCATACAGGTTCCTCAAGAAGTAGGTCAGGTGGTCTGATATATTCCCATCTCTTTCAGAATTTTCCACAGTTTATTGTGATCCACGGAGCCAAAGGCTTTGGCATAGTCAAAAGAGGAGAAATAGATGTTTTTCTGGAACTCTCTTGCTTTTTCCATGATCCAGCAAATGTTGGCAATTTGAGCTCTGGTTTCTCTGCCTTTTCTGAAACCAGCTTGAACATCTGGAAGATCATGGTTCATGTATTGCTGAAGCCTGGCTTGCAGAATTTTGAGCATTACTTTGCTAGAATGAGAGATGAGTGCAATTGTGTGGTAGTTTGAGCACTCCTTGGCACTTTCTTTGGGATTGGAATGAAAATTGACCATTTCCAATCCTATGACCACTGTTGAGTTTTTCAAATTTGCTGACATACTGAGTGCAACACTTTCACAGTATCATCTTTTAGGATTTGAAATAGCTCAACTGGAGTTCCATCACTTCCACTAGCTTTGTTCGTAGTGATACTTCCTAAGGCCCATTTGACTTCACATTTCCAGGATGTCTGGCTCTTGGTGAGTGATGACACCATCGTGATTATCTGGGTTATGAAGGTCTTTTTTGTATAGTTCTTCTGTATTCTTGCCACCTCTTCTTAATATCTTCTGCTTCTGTTTGGTCCATATCATTTCTGTTTTTTATTGAGCCAACCTTAGCATGAAATGTTCAGTTGGTATATCTAATTTTTTTAAGAGATCTCTAGTCTTTCCTATTCTATTGTTTTCCTCTATTTCTTTGCATTGATCCCTGAGGAAGTCTTTCATATCTCTCCTTGATATTGTTGAATGCTGCATTCAAATGGGTATATCTTTCCTTTTCTCCTTTGCTTTTTGCTTCTCTTATTTTCACAGCTATTTGTAAGGTGTCCTCAGAGAGCCATTTTGCTTTTTGGCATTTCTTTTTCTCAGGGATGGTTTGATCCCTGTCTCCTGTACAATATCACGAACCTCCATCCATGGTTAATCAGGTGCTCTGTCTATCAGATCTAGTCCCTGAAATCTGCTTCTCACTTCCACTGAATAATTATAAGTGATTTGACTTAGGTCATACCTGAATGATCTAGTGGTTTTCCGCATTGTTTTCAATTTCAGTCTGAATTTGGCAACAAGGAGTTCGTGACTGCCACAATTAGCTCCTGGTTGTGTTTTTGCTGACTCTATAGAGCTTATCCATCTTTGGCTGCAAAGAATATAATCAGTCTGATTTTGGTGATGATCATTGGCGATATCCATGTGTAGAATCTTCGCTTGTGTTATTGGAAGTGAGTGTATGTTATGACCAGTATGCTCTCTTGACAAAGCTCTTTTAGCACTTATCATCAATCAAAATACCCTTCACATATTAACTCATTGAGGTTCTGTTATCATTATTCCCTATTTTAATATGGGGAATGTGAGTCACAGAAAGAACAAGTAATGTGTCTAAAGTCACAGAGCTGGTGGATGGTTAGGCTGGGATTTGAACCAAGGTCATTGCTCTCAGACACTGTTTTTATCTGTTATGCTCTGCTCATTCTCATTTTGTAAATCATGTCATATACCTTTAATTCAAGTCCAATCTTTCACACCCAGGTAAGACAGAACATATATCCCAGTGTTTTTTTCTCCTCCATAGACTCCTTTGAATTTTACAAACTATTGTGATGTCAAAAGGGAAATGAAGGGGGTGGTGTTTGTGCAGATACTGTGTCACCATTATATCCCAGCGCCCCCAGCCACAAGGTGATGTGCCAGGGCCCACTGTCTCCGGGAAGGTCACAGAGGTGATGCTCCCAAGCCCCAGGTGGAACAAAGGTCAGTCCTAGGGGATCACACCTGCATCTATGAAGGGCATGTGCTCAGGGATCAGACCGCAGCACCCACAGACCTCAAGTCAGAAGTTCTGCCTCTTCCTGCAGATATGACAGGAGGAGAACCAGCCTCAGCGTGAACCACCCATCTTAACCCAGAGGAGCTTCCTCTTCCTTTTCATCCAGGCACTTACCCCTTTGCCCACTTCCCCTTTTAACTTCATTTAACTTTGCCTTTGAAACACAAGTGCGGAGCAGGGAGTGGGGTTCCAGAATGACCCAAAGCTATTCACTACCACATCTTCCTAGTCTAGAGTATTACCTTTCATTCCTTCTTCCCTAGGCTCTCAGAACTGGAAGGAAATTAACATTTCCCAATATGACACACCTACCCCAGTCTGTGCAAGATGCTGGCAAAGAGCAAATGACAAGGGTAAGTTAATAACAGAAGCTGTTAGCAAACTAAAATGAAATCTACCTGTATCCCATTTAACCTTTTCATTGTTCTACTCTGAAAATTTGCCATAGAGTAAATGTAGGTTTTCTTTAAGGTGAAAACTCTTAGAGACTTGAAGTTGGTCTTTATGCCCCTACTAAAGTCTTGATTTTCCAGTGTAAACAGCCCTCCAACATACCTGTCCACACTCCCACTTCCAAATGAAATGGAAGATTGGAAGCTAGTAGGCATGACCTTCACTCAGTTTTCAAAGGCTTTCCCATCCTGTTTCTACAGCTTCTAGGGTCTCTTCATGTACTTCCTTTCTCTTAACATGTTTAATCTCCTTCTTCTGCTTTAACCTCACTTTCCATTTTTCTCATCCTGTCTCCATAGTCTTACTCATCTACTCAAAGATTCCCACTGCCCACAGGATATATTCCATGATCTTGAACATTGGCTTGAATCATCCTGCAAACTGATCTTGGTTCCTCTTTTCTACACTGTCCTGTGCGTATCATTTATTAGTGCTGTTTTCCAGATTTTCGAGTCTTTGTCCTAAACTCATGCTGGCTTATACTTCCATATTCCCTCAAAATTCATTGGCTTCCCTCAAGCCCTGTGACTTGTTTATACCAATATAACACAGGCAACAGTGACATAGCTCACTCCTGGCAAATGTTTTGATAGTATTTAACTGAAAAAAAATGTACAATCTAAAAGTCAGCAATTCTGTTTGATTCAGCAAGCTTTGTGAGAACTTCAAGCCCGGGGGGCAACCTCTTATAGCTGTAGGGCACCACTCTAAAGAGATAAAGGAGGAGCCAGGGCACATAGGAGCTTTTGCAATAAAAAAACAGTCTGAACACGAAAATACTACCATTCATTAAAGGAAGATTAAATATCTAAAGTTAAAAAATTCAAGTATTTTTCCATGTATGAGAAGATGCAAGAGCGTGGGCTCACTGAAATCATTATTTTGATATACACCTTTGCTATCTAGGGGCAGTATACTTATTTTTCTCATCCTGAATGGCCTGTGGGCACACAGATTTTAGGGGCAATGTGGCTTCATGACTTCAGTAGCTGAAGGTTTGATGGAGAGCATCCTTTTGCCCTCCTGAATTCTGTCAGAGCTGACCATAGGGAGTGGCTGTATTGTGATGATTGGATTCCTACATCATCTGTTGTTTATTGATATGGCAGGTAGCACTTTGCATTCACAATAGTCAGTTCATGAATATGTATCTGCCCCTCCCCCGAGCATGACAACAAGTGGTACTGCAGTTGGTGAAGCCTCCAGAAGGCTAAATCCCTAGGAAATTTCTTTAATTAGAGCGGCAGACAACCTTTAATGGACAGAGCTGTTATGTTTTATTTTTTCCCCACCATGTGGCACGCAAGATGTTAGTTGCCTCTCCAGGGATTAAATCAGCACCTCCTGTAGTGGAAGGGCAGAGTGTTAACCTCTGGACTGCCAGGGAAGTCCCAAGGCTCTTATTTTGAAATTGGTTATGGCTCGACC
>ML663600.1:122682-198288 GCA_007570785.1 Antilocapra americana | reverse complement strand
GAAGACACCGGTGAGTCTAGACCTCTGGCAGGTACCATTCTTTCCCAGTATTTCTTCCTTCCCTCCTGGATCCTGAGCAATCTTCCCACATCTTGGTTCCTGGCTAGTGAACTGCTCCTCCCTTCTCTTACAAATATCCCCAGAGCCCCACTCCTTGGCTCCCTCCCTACATAGGCCCTATCCTTCACCTGCAGATGGCACTAAAGAGGAGAAAACTAGGGAAAGGGATGCCCAGTTCATTCTTTCTAAATATGTCCCCATTCCTCCAGGCCCTATCCTGGCTCATCAGAGTTTCCATCTGGATTTCACTCAGCTTAGCAGGGAGGGTGAGATGGGAGTGGGGTGGGAGGTAATTCAGAGTGGGGGACAGTGATCAGATGACAGAGGAAGAGCTGGTGTAATGAGAAGGTGGGCTCCAACCACTCAACTAGTGGGATCTGCCAGAGTCTGCTTTCCCTGAAGGTATTACTAAAGATGGAAACTTCAAAATGGACATTTTGTAAAATTATTACAAGAAGATTTTAAAAATAACAAAATACAAAAAAATAAAATCATGAACCCTGTATTTCAAGACTTGGCATCAAGAGCCATTAACACAACTCTAATCTCTTAGTTAGCCCAGGCTGTCATAGACTGGTGGCTATGGGTCCAAGATTAAGGCGCTGACCAACTGAGTTCCTAGGGGAGTGTTTTATTGAAGAGTGTTCATTAATATTGGAGTGTTCTTCTTGGCTAGTAGACAGTTCTATCTTGCAGTGTCCTTGCATGTCTTTGTGGGGGTTGGGGGAGGGCGGGTAGAGAAAAAGAAGGAGGGAGTTAGAGGGAAGGAGAGGGAGAATCGGAGAGGGGAAAAGAGAGAAATAGAAGAAGCTCTCTGGCGGCTCTTCTAAAGGCTCTAATCCCATCTTGAGCCCCACACACCCCCCAATAAGACTTCATCTCTAGATAATCACCTCCCGAAGGCCCTACCTCCTAATACCATCATATCAGGAGTTAGGCACGCAGCATTTAAATTCGATGTGTTGGTCGCTTGGTCATGTCCAGATCTTCTACTATGGCCTGCCAGGCTACCCTGTCCATGGAATGTTCCAGGCAGGAATACTGGAGTGGGTAGCCATCCTCTTTTCCAGGGGATCTTCTGACCTAGGGATTGAACTCTGGTCTCCTGCATTGCAGGCACATTATCGTCTGAGCGACCAGGAAAGCCTTTGAGTTTAGGGGTGGACACAATTCAATACAGAGCAACTACAGAGATCTTTCTTTTAAAATCAAGACAGACCCTCATTTAAAATGTTCTTTTAAAATGTTTATTCATTTTTGCTGAAGTTATTTTAATGAAGAGATTACCATTTCACAAAATGTACATGATCACCAAGCTCTTTTGTTTCAAATGAAATTAATATGCAACATCGAGTCCATGTTCAAATTTATCTGTGCTGTACTTAGTCTCTCAGTCGTTTCTGACTTTTTGTGACCCCATGGATTGTAGCCTGCCAAGTTCCTCTATCCATGGGAATTCTCCAGGCAAGAACATTGGAGAGGATAGCCTTGCCCTTCTCCAGGGGTACTTCCCCACCCAGCGTTCAAATCCAAGTCTCTTAATTGCAGGTGGATTCTTTATCATCTGAGCCACCAGGGAAGCACAATTTTCTCTAATCCTCAGAAAAATGACTTCTAACAGTTTATTTATTCAAATCAGAGTCTAGACAATGTATACTTATATTGCATGTGATCTTTCTTAGACTTTAAGTAAATAACAATCTCCCCCATTTCATGCCATTCATTTGTTTAAAAAGTGAGAGTAGATGGGGTGGTTTGTCTCATAAAATGTCCCAAATATTGGGTTTAGAACGGGGCTCCACAACACTGGTACCAGGGCCAGTACCAGTCCTTGGTCTATTAGGAACCAGGCAGCACAGCAGGAGGTGAGCAGCAGGCCAGTGAGTGAGGCTTCATCTGTATTTACAGCTGTTCCCCATCACTCTCCCATCACCCCCAGATGGAACAGTCTAGTTCCAGGAAATCAAGTTCTGGACTCCCACCGATTCTGCCTTATGGACAACTGTCTAATTATTTCATTATATATCACAATGTAATAATAATAGAAATAAAGTACACAATAAATACAATGCCCTTGATTCATCCTGAATCCCCTCACTCTGGCCTGTGGAAAAATTGTGTTTCAGAAAACTAGTCCCTGGTGCTGATAAAATTGAGAACCACTGGTTTAGAGAATTACATCCCTGTTCCTTTATCTATGTACTTCCCTGAAAACTGATAGTTAGATCCAGACTTGAGTTCAGCAAATTTTATTGAAATATTTCATATGTAGTTCCATACATTTCTTAAAGCACCACGCCAAGAAGCTTATAATTTCTAGTTGCCCCACTTTGATTGATACTTAGATGCAGTGGGTCTTAAGTTGCCAGCCTCTTGCATCCATTATAAACTTCCCCTTTAACATTTTATCTAATGATTTTAGAATCCATTGATGAGCTTGTCCTAGATCCATTGTTTCATGAAGCTGTTGCAAATAGTGGTTACCTGATTGTAACATTTCTTCTAATTTAATTAATAAAAGTCTTCAATTAAAGAAAACATTTATCTATCAACTATTTGCACTTTTGTGAGAATCGCATTATGCAAACAAAAATAGCATAAACTGATGATTTCACTTTCTTGGTGCTCAGAATTGTGAGTTGGTAACCTGGAAACCTGTCACTCAACAAATTATATGTTGTCTGTTAAGATTTGGAAATCTTGGCTTTGTATATATTAATTTGTTTCAATCAAGTTGATCTGATGCTAAATCTGTCACATGTTTTGCCTCATCAAATGGATTCCTAGACTTTTTGTCTCACTCTTGTCGGTCTTGTCAGATTTCTGGTCCTTCAAGATTCCCAGTCTTATCTTCTAATTTTCTTGGCCCAGTCTTGAAATCAGCTATCTCCACAGGAATCCATGGACTTTCTCATGAGAAATGTATTGAGATCACAAGCTAGCCCTCAGGATCATTATTGTAACAAGTTCACACAGCTTCTAGGCTTTCCAGTGGTCAGAACCAAGAAGTACAGATTTTCTTTAAAAAAAGAAAGAAAGAAAAAAGGAATTAATTGGTGCAAATGTCTGGCTTCAATTTGAAATTTAAGACTGCAGGGTTCTTCATTAGCTTATTTTGTTTCACACTTAACCACTTTTCTCTATCCACTGAACGTTTTGCTTCACAACAGCATGAGTTTTAATGGCTTACTGCTTTAGCCTGTTATATACATACAATTTTTCCAAATTTGTAGTTGTTCAGTCACTCAGTCATGTCCTTGTCCCCACGGACTGCAACTCACACACTTTCCTGTCCTTCACCATCTCCCTGTGTTTGCTCAAACTCGTGTTCATTGAGTCGGTGATGCCATCCAACCATCTTGTCCTCTGTCATCCCCTTCTCCTTCTGCTTTCAATCTTTCCCAGCATCAGGGTCTTTTCCAATGAGTTGGCTCTTCGCATCAGGTGGCCAAAGTATTGGAGCTTCAGCTTCAGCATCAGTTCTTCCAATGAATATTCAGAGTTGAATTCCTTTAAGAGTGACTGGTTTGCTCGCCTTGCTGTACAAGGGACTCTCAAGAGTCAGAGTCATATTCAGCACCACAGTTCAAAGGCATAGATTCTTCAGTGCTCAACCTTTTTTATTGTCCAGATCTCACATCTGCACATGGTTACTAGAAAAACCATAACTTTGACTATAGGGACCTTTGTCAGCAAAGTAATGTCTCTGCTTTTCAATATGCTGTCTAGGTTTGTTATTGTTTTTCTTCCAAGGAGCAAGTGTCTTTTACCTTGGTTCATGGATCTAACATTCCAGGTTCCTATTAAATATTGTTCTTTACAGCATTGGATTTTACTTTCACCACCAGACAAATCTACAACTGGGCATGACTTGGCGTTGGCTCAGGCTCTTCATTCCTTTTGGAGCTATTTCTCTGCTCTTCTCCAGTAGCATATTAGACACCAACAGGCCTTGGGGAGTTCATCTTTCAGTGTCATACCGTTTTGCCTTTTCATGCTGTTCATGGGGTTCTTAAGACAAGAATGCTGAAGTGGTTGGCCTTCACTTTCCCAATTCTCACAGTAATAGTAGCAATATTGCCAATAACAAGGTGTTGGGTATAGTCTCAGATTTCTTTACTTTTTTATTTTTGGTTGTCTTTGGAGTGGGGTGGGGGGAACATAATTTTGTTTATTGTTACTTCTTCTTAGACATTATTCCACTCTGAATGTAGAGACAAAATTCAGAATTTTAAACTAATGATTCCTTATGGGCAGTTATGTCAGCAACTTGATGTAATTAGGCTCATTTGTCTGAAATTGTTCTCAACTTCTGTAGATGTGCATACTTATCTATCTTTTATTCTGTATCACATTTCCATGATTGAAAAGTAAAGCTTCACTCCCTTCTCTGCCTCTCATTCATAAATTAAAATTTTTGTTAGTTTTTGCTTTATTCTTGCACTCTTATTGAAAATAGACATACATGTGCATGTAAAAAGGAGCGACTATAAGCAGTCTTTTGGTTCCTCTTTTTAAAAGAACCAAACAGTGTATCCTGAACATCTCACCCATCCCTCTACTTCCTCATCTGCATTACACCCAAGTGTTGGGCTGCCTTGTGCCTTATTCCACACTCCCCCATAGATGGTCACTTCAGGTCTGTTTGTAATCTTTTGCTTTGGCAAACAGTGTTGTAGTGAATAGCTTGTGCATCTGGCTTTGTGCATTCTTGCCAAGGTATCTTTCAGATAGATCCCTAAAAGTAGAATTGTTGAGTTAAAGGGCATATATGTGTTTCATTTGTTAGATGCTGTCAACTCCCCTCCGGAGGGACTGAACCATCAAAGCTGAATTTTGACAAGGTGTAGAAATGAGGGTTTTATTGCAGCACCATCTATATACACCTGGTCACCAGGGTGCCTAGCAGTCTCTATCAGTCTGGAACTGACTGGTGAGCTCCTCAAAACAACTCAGAGGTTGTTTTGGTCCATCCAGTGTGGGTAGTGCTTTAAAAATAACAGAGGACCTTATGCAATACACCCTTCCACACCCAGAATCACTAGGCTGGTGCCCCGTGAAGCAAGGCCTGCTGCTAGCGCCGCCTTATCTAGCCATCTAGTACTGGACAAGCATGCCTGGAGTGAAAGCACATCCCCTACTTGCTTCTCAGCAGCATCCATAACTGCAACTTAGTAAAATTGGAACCCTAAATGAGAGCTTCTTAGACCAAGGAAATCTGTGACACCCAAATTCAAAAGCTTATTAGATGTTGAATTAAGACCTTCATTGCTGGTGACATAAACCCAACTTGGACAGCTTCTGTGATCTGGAAATTATTGGATCACAGAGCAATAACGTCCACGGGTGGTGACAATACCAGGAACAACCATATTCTTGGCCTCATTCTCCTTATTTGACTCTGTTCTTTTTTTCACTGTGTTCCACCCCTCTTTTACCTACATAATCTCAAATTTCTGTTTCAAATTCTAGAGAGAGTGGGCCCTATCGAATAATCACAGTTGCCCCAACTGGAAAGAATTTATATGTTCTTGCCTCCACTTTGGCTGCCAGGCAGCTTATGAATGAATGGAATTGGGTCAAGTGATCACATTACTCCAATGAGTGGTCACCTGTTAGAACAAAGATGGGATTTGTGAGAAGGGCTATTTCAGCTATTGACCCTTCTGAGACACCAGAAACTCTTTTGAGTGATGCCATAGGTGGTTTTCCAAACATTTCACTTTCAAAATATCATCAGAGTGACTATCACTCATAGCCGCTGCCAGAAAGCTGGGTTGAAACTGTTTCTAGAGGGTGGGGAGGACCTGGGTAGATAACTTTAACATTTTGTTATACACCCTTTTGTACTATATGATATTTCGTTTTCTGTTTGTATTACTTAAGGGTAACACTCTAGAAAGCACTAATGATAGGTTAGCTTGAGTTTATGCTCAGGAACCCTTTCACTTACTGTGAAAGGATACTGTGGTGGAAAGTGGAATGCGGCATAATAGCTGGAGGTAGAGTGGTCACCTTGAACCATGAGGTGATCAGGAGACTAGAGGCTATGGCTGGCCACACAAGAAAAGAGGGGGATCCTGAGACCTGACACCATGGAGCTCCATGCCTCATGACACTGCTGGATGCCCACTGGATTTTTATGGAAAGGGAGATAAACCACCTTTGTAAGGCACTTCTGTTTGGGGTTTCTTGTCACTGACATTTTTTAAGTCTTAAAATCCACTTTTGGAAAGCCCATCTTATACTCCCAAGACTGGGTAAATATCTTCCTTGTATGTTCTTCAAACACCACAACTTTTCTTTTCCTTTCTTAGCCTTTACTACATTTTTCTCGAATGGAAGTTTCACTGTCTCTCTACATAAATATATTATAAGTAGATCCCTACAGATGGCAACTTTTCTAACATTTGAGTTCAGTTGTTCAGTCGTGTCTGACTTTTTGCAACCCATGAATCCCAGCATGCCAGGCCTCCCTGTCCATCACCAACTACCGGAGTCCACCCAAACCCATGTCCATTTAGTTGGTGATGCCATCCAGCCATCTCATCCTCTGTCGTCCCCTTGTCCTCCTGCCCCAAATCCTTCCCAGCATCAGGGCCCTTTCCAATGAGTCAACTCTTCGCATGAGGTAGCCAAAGTATTGGAATTTCAGCTTCAACATCAGTCCTTCCAATTAACATTCAGGACTGATTTCCCTTAGGACTGGCTGGATCTCCTTGCAGTCCAAGGGACTCTCAAGAGTCTTCTCCAACACCACAGTTCAAAAGCATCAATTCTTCAGCGCTCAGCTTTCTTCGCCGTCCAACTCTCACATCCATACATGGCTACTCAAAAACCATAGCCTTAACTAGATGAACCTTTGTTGACAAAGTAATGTCTCTGCTTTTAAATATACTATCTAGTTTGGTTATAACATTTCTTCCAAGGTGTAAGCGTCTTTTAATTTTATGGCTAAAATCGCCATCTGCAGTGATTTTGGAGCTTAAAAAGTCTGACACTGTTTCCCCATCTATTTGCCATGAAGTGATGGGACCAGATGCCATGATCTTAGTTTTCTTAATGTTTAGCTTTAAGCCAACTTTTTCACTCTCCTCTTTCACTTTAAGCAAGAGACTTTTTAATTCCTCTTCATTTTCTGCCATAAGGGTGGTGTCATCTACATATCTGCGATTATTGATATTTCTCCTTGCAACACTGATTCCAGCTTGTGCTTCTTCCAGCCCAGTGTTTCTCATGATGTACTCTGCATATAAGTTAAATAAGCAGGGTGACAATATACAGCCTTGACGTATTCCTTTTCCTATCTGGAACCAGTCTGTTGTTCATGTCCAATTCTAACTGTTGCTTTCTGACCTGCATACATATTTCTCAAGAGACAAGTCAGATGGTCTGATATTCTCATCTCTTTCAGAATTTTCCACAGTTTAGTGTGACCCACACAGTCAAAGGCTTTGGCATAGTCAGTAAAGTAGAAGTGGATGTTTTTCTGGAACTCTCTTCCTCTGTCAATAACCCAGCAGATGTTGGCAATTTGACCTCTGGTTCCTCTGCCTTTTCTAAAACCAGTTTGTACATCTGGAAGTTCACGGTTCATGTATTGCTGAAGCCTGGCTTGGCAAATTTTGAGCATTATTTTACTAACGCATGAGATGAGTGCAATTGTGTGGTAGTTTTAGCATTCTTTGGCATTGCCTTTCTTTGGGGCAAAATGAAAACTGACCTTTTCCAGTCATGTGTTCATTGCTGAGTTTTCCAAATTTGCAGAGACTATGTTTTACATCTTTTTACACAAATTCTAGAAACAATGATAAGAATTTGTACACGTGACATAGTGATCCCACTGAGGGTGTTGAGCGGAAATGACAAGCTGCTCTCTGAATCAGCTGGATCACTGCCAAGGTATCTAAAGGTATGGTTGGGAGAGGGTGATGCTGGGCCTGCTGAATCACTACAGATGGAGAGTTAGAGTAAAGGAGGGAAGAGATAAATGTGGAAGGAAAGTCAAGTCATCAGAGGCAGGTGGCATTAGAAATGGGTGCTTCTCCCACCTGTTTCCTCCTGATTTCCACTGCCGGCTCTTTTCAGCATCCCTATGACCCTGGTCCCCTATCACTTGCACCTATGTCCCCATACACTGAGCCTCGATTAACCCAATGTCATTCCTACTCAGAAGGGTCCTGATACAGGCAAAAAGTGAGAGAGAAAGACAAGATTTCTCCTTCATTGCCTCTCTTGTTCATTCACTCCATGTACATTCACTGACTCACTGTACTGAGAATTCAACTAGAACATACCATCTTCAGGTACAAGGAAGTCACCTTCTCAGTTTGGATTTTAGAAGAAACAAGTGATCTCCCTATTTTCACTGTCTCAGTCTTTTGGATGATCTTGAGCAGGAACACAAAACATTAAGGTAGAAATAGTCATGGGGCGGCTGAATCATTGCAACCCTATGGAGTAGCCTGCCAGGCTCCTCTGTCCATGAGGATTCTCCAGGCAGGGGTACTAGAGTGGGTTACCATGCTTTCCTTCAGGGGATCTGCCAACCCAGGACAGAACCCAGGCCTCTCACACTGCAGGTAGATTCTTTACCATTTGAGCCACTAGGGAAGCCACATTGTGATTCTACCCACTTCTAAAGTCTATTTGTTTGGCTCGTCAGTCCTGGACCTTGTTATGCTTGTGAACTGGATGGAGAAGTGATGTGAACAGAAGTTAGGAACATGAGACAAGCGAGTCAGAGGGTGAGGCAAAAAAGATGAGATATTTAAGAAGCTGAGTTATTGAGAGATATTTCAGACCTGAGATGCAAAAGCAATTTTCAAAACAAGCTTAGCCATGTGTTAAATATAATCTGCAGTTCAGCCCTCAGAAGATCTCAGAGGAAGACTTTTTCCTTTTCTTGCCCCTAAAACACAGGTCAGATCCATCTAGCTGTCTGTCATTCCTGCTCCTCCCTCCTGGCTTTCACACTGTGCCCAGCAGGTTTCTCTGCTCTATTCAGAAAGGATTTGTTCTCTAAAGCACATGCTAGTGGCTCTCTACAAAATTATACATTCTTGAGGTTTCTTGAAAAAAAAAAAAGAAAGAAAGAAAGAAAGAAATTTGTTATACAAACATGTGCCTGGTAGTTAAAGATTGCATTTCTCCCTCTCCTTTCTTTAAGTTGTGATTGGTGACTTTGTGATCTAAGCAGACCTGAAAGAGGGGTTTCTTGGAAGGCTGCTTTCAAGGAACTGATGCAGCTGGAAGATGAATCTCTTTGCCTTCCCCACCTTCATCTTAACTGCTGTCTGGATTTCAGGTGTGATGGCTGGGATTCCTGCCATTGTACTTGACCATTAGGTCACATTGGAGATGAAGGTGGTGAAGCTCTGGATGGCCAACCTCCATATTTGTTACAATGGAGGGAAAAAAAATACTAAGTTTTACCTTGTTAAAGTTATGGTACTTTTTAGTTCAGTTCAATTTAGTCTCTCAGTCATGTCTGAGTCTTTGCTATACCATGAACTGCAGAACACCATGTTTTCCTGTCCGTCAACATATCCCAGACTTTGCTCAAACTCATGTCCATCAAGTTGGTGATGCCATCCAACCATCTCATCCTCCATCATCTCCTTTTCCTCCTGCCTTCAGTCTTTGCCAGTAACAGCTTATTTTCCAAAGAGTCAGTTTTTCTCATCAAGGGGCCAAAGTATGATACTTTTAGGTTTTTAAAACTAAACTTAAATTTGTTAATTGTATGTAGTTAATGTGATACAGCTTTATTATTGTTTTGTTGGATTAGTGAATAAATTTATATTTAAAATTTTTCATTCCTTTATAATTTTATTAAATTGATGCATAAACCACACGTACACCTAATCTTGTATAAGTGCAGAATTGTGATTTCTTACAGTTTGGGATTTTTTGTCTTTATTTACTTATTTTTGCTTGACTTCCACACTTACTAACAGTCTAGTATATGCCCTCTCTGATAATCTTATCCAAATCCATCTCTGCAGGCCAAAAGAGGCTGAGAGCAGGGTGAGGAAAACCAAAGAAGAGCGAAGCACAGGGATACGAATGAAGGGTGGGGGCCCTTGGTGCTCATCTTGAATGTCCTTCAGTAGGATCACATGCCCCTGCCCTTCTGTGCACCAACCACCCCAGATTTGCCATGACCACGGAAGTTACTTCGGCCAAGGGAAATTAGAAGAGGTGACATGTCACTTCCAAGAGGAACCCCTTAAAAACCAGAGTCTGATTTGCCACACACTTCCTTTGCCTGCATTCAGAGGGAGTCTCCATCTGCTTTCCTCCCTGAGAGACTGTGATGAGCAGGGTTCCCTCCCACCCATGACAGATGTGAGTGAGAAATAAAACTTACTTAAGAGGAGTCATTAAATTCGAGGGTTTTATACCTCCATAGAGTAAGTCAACATTTCTTCACAGAAACAGGAATGTTAACAGGTCACTAAATACCTAGTGTAGGACCACCAAGATAAAAATTCCATTACCTAGCCATTTCAATAAAATTGCCTCTGTGACTTCATTACAACCAGTAAGAAATGAGTGAAAGTAATTTTCTCATTTCTGGTTATGCCTCAAACAAAAGGGACATATCCTGTTCCCCTTCTTTCTCCCTCTAGCTGGAATACAGATGTAATGACAGGAGTTGGAACAACTATATTAGACCAGAGGTGAGTAATACATGTGGAAGATGGCAAAGCAAGAAGAAAGAAGTAGGTCTCCATCACTGTGGAGTAACCTAGACTATTATATGAAAGGGAAATGAAATTGTATTGTATTTAAGACAATGTTATTTAGGGTTTGATCACAACAGTTGAACCTGTAACCTAGCATTCATAATTTAATAACTGATCTTTGTGTTAGCCTTCTTTTGACATTAGAGGATGGTGTACAGAGTTAAGATCTAGTCACATATACTTGCAAGTGAGTCAAGTGAGAGACTTGCCCTCTGGAAGCTAGAGCATGGGTTTCAGAAACAAGAAAGGACAAAGTCACATGGCAGGGACAGCTTCAAGATGCTGTAGGAACATTTGGCAAGGGAAACTGAATCAGTCCTGGTCTCAGGGGATTGCCTGAAGCAGGGGACGATCTTATTTCTCCAGAAATAGCCCATGATGCCAGGTCTCAGTTAAAAGTGATTTATTTCAAAGTTCTTCCCAGAAGGACTTCCCTTTTCATCCAGTGATTAGGAGTCCACCTGCCAGTGCAGGGAATATGCATTGGAGATATGGTTCGGAAAGATTCCATGTGCCCCAGAGCAACTAAGCGGGTGGGCCACAACCACTGAGCCTGTGTACCCTAGAGCCTGTGAACTGCAACAAGAGAAGTCACTGGAATGAAAAGCCAGTGCACTGCAACTGAAGAGGAGCCCCTGCTCGGTGCAAACAGAGAAATCCTGAGCAGCGATGAAGATGCAGTGCAGCCAAAAATTAAAAAAGAAATTGTCTTAAAGAAACAAGTGAGGTCACAGAGGAAGTAGGACAGGAAAAAAGGATGAAACCAGCCTGAGTCTGATTTCAGGGAAATCTCAGAGAAGGAAGCTTCAGCCTGTTTCCACAGGGATCTCTGGAACATAAGTTGTACCTCAGAGTGCCCCAGCCCAAGGCTAGGGAACTGGGCTTTCACACTCCCAGCAGCACCTACCTCACAGACTTCAAGTAGCAATCAGCTGGTGTCTATGGGTGTTAGATCCTCCAATGACACGTCAAAAGTGCCCGCTAGAAGCCAAAGCACATCGAAGCCAGGGAAACTGCAACCTCAGATATTAACACTCATGGGGTGCTGCACCAGCTCTGCCCACTTCAGCATCACGTCAGGAGCCCTGCAAGCCAAAACAGCCCCACAGATCTCGAGAGGTTATTTTATTCAAGAATTTAGCTTTTAATTTATACTGGAGTATAGTTGATTTATAGCACTGTACTAGTATTAGTTGTATGGAAACATAATGCCCTTATACATATCCATGTATCATTCTTGATTCCTTTCCCATAAAGGTTATTACAGAATACTAAGTAGAATTCCTCAGATATACAGTAGGTCTGTGCTGATTTTCTATTTTATACGTAGTAATGTATGTATTTTAACTTCAAACTCTCAGTTTTTCCCTCTCCCATTCATCCTCTTTGGTAAACATAATTCTTTGTTGAGTTCTGGGAATCTGTAAGATTCAGGGTCTGATGTGATTGTTTACCAACTGATCACCTAAGACAGGCCAGGCTCATCTCTAGTTTGAAGCCCCTTTGTTGTCACTCCTCAGGCCCTCACCTTTTCATCCCCACTGACTTTGGCATCTGCTTTGGTAAGGCCCCAGGAGGTCAATAAAAGTTCCCCAACACTTCTGGCCAAGTTAGATGTCAGAGGAAAAAAATTGCCTCTCCTCCAGGCAGCCGTCCCAAGGCAGGCCCCAGAGCAGCTGTAGGTCAGACAGCTTCCACTTAAATCCAAGGACATGGGGGCCCACAATGCAGCCCATTCATTCCACAGATGGACAGCCACACACAGAGATCACACAGCTTTCAAGAGACTGACTCAAGACTCTGACTTGCCTGAGGTCCAGTCCATGATTTGTCACTAACATCCCTTAGTCTGCAGTGAGCTTGGCCAAGTCCCTTCTGCTCTATTGGTCTTGATTCCTCATCTGGAAGCCAGAGACGGAACCAGATGATTCCCCGAATCATGACATGACCATGAAGAGGCTCCCTAGTCCTGGACAAGCTCCTCACATACAGCAGGTGGAACAGGTATGAATCTGAGTCCCACATACCTGATTAACTTTGCCAACTAAGCCTTGTCCCTCACCATCTGGAGCTCCAAGGATGGAGTCACCAGCCACTGATATCACTACTGTCAGCACACCATGCAAGGAGTTTCAAGGCTGAGGTCAGGAGTGAAGTCCTCAGTGCTCTGGGAAAACTGGAAGAAGAACACTTCAAAGAAATATTTTTAAAAGATTTGATGGGCTTGATATCTTGTATATTCCCAAATCTACAAAAGCACTAAAAGTGTTAACTACACAACTGTTCTTTCTCACTACCAACAAACTTCTGCCAAAAAGTGTGCTTGCCTGCTGTACCCTCTTCACCAATAATGTGCACAGTGACCTCCCTCTCCTCAACTCGTCAGTGAAGCTCCTCAGAGCTAACTGAGAGGCCGTCTCCCTGGCTGTAGCCCTTGTTTGCCCCAAATAAAACTTGACTCAAAGCTCTCACATTGTGCTGTATTTTTTCAATCCATACTTTATATAAAACTCATATGGCACTTCCCATGAATCGGAGTACCCTACATGTATGAACTCATTTGGTTCTGCTTATGTCCTATATTTAAAGATAGAAAGCAGTAAATAATTTGTCCAAGGACACACAGTTAGTAGATGGCCAAGCTGGAATTTGAATGCTGGCTATCTGGCTCTAGCACTGTTCTTAAGTGCTCTGCTCACTTTCATTTTGTAAGCCATGCCATATACCTTTCTCTTTAACTCAAGTTCAATAGTGTCTCCCCTCTAGGATGGAGAGAACATAGTTCCCCTCTCCTTCCTCCATAGAATCCTTTGAGATTTTTAGACTACTGCAGTGTCAAAAGAAAAATGGGGAGGGGTGGTATTTGTGCAGATAAAGTGGTGTCACTTTTACATTTCAGCTCCCCCAACAGGAAGTTGAAACACCAGTCTGAATGTAGAGTCAAACTTCTGAACTTTAAAGTCACTTGAGTAATGTTATGTGTAGATGTCATGGAGGGGGAAAAGGCAATCCACTCCTGTATTCTTGCCTGGGAAATTCCATGCACAGAGGAGCCAGATGGACTACAATTGATGAGAGTCACAAAAGAGACAGACCTGACTGAGCAACTAAACAGCAACACAAAAAGCTGGAAACACATTTTATTCACAACAGTCAGGCCATGAATTAGCACATGCTGCTTCCCTTGCTGTGGCACCTGGTGAAACTGCAGATGATGAATCGTTCATCAGCCTGCATCCCCAAAAGACAATGTCCCAGGTCAGAGTCCCAATTTGTGAGGTCCTTTCTCAGTGTCTCCCTCCACGCCCCACTCCCTTGTCTTCTCTTCATTACTTCCAGGTCCCCTAAGCCCAGGACTAAGGAGCAGCTGTATTAGCAGTGAGACAGACCTGGATTCATATCTTGCCTAAAACACTCTCAGGCTGTATGTCCTCCATGGAGATGTTTAACCCCTCTCAAATTCAGTTTTGCCAACTTTAAATTGGGGACAATTTCAAGCTCTAAAGGTGCCCATGAAAAGCACAGAGGGAAATGCAGTCAGTGTCTATGGGCTCTTTGAATGGATGAGGCCCTGTGCTTGTGAGACTGGAGTGGCCAGGGAAGGCCTGCCTGAGGGAGACATATCTGAGATGATGCTAAATGTTGAGAAGAAGCGAGACACACAAAAACCTGGGAGAAGAGCATTCTAGGTGTAAGAAAAAAAATCACTGTAAAAGCCCGAGGTAGCCGAGCTTAATGAATGGCTACATTTCCACTTCCAATATTGCCTTCATACTTGAAACTTGTCCACAAGTCACCAACCAGGACCTCGTTACATACTTCACTTAGCAGTAACCAGCAATGAATCATCTCAGCCTCGCCAGAAGGGAGACCCTGGTGCCATCATATGGCTGGGTCAGCCCTGGGCCCAGAGCCGTGTACACAAGCAGGTTTTCACCAGGGGCATCAGGGACCAGGAACATCACCAGTGACTCTGCTATCTCTGTGTGCTTGTCCTCAGGGGTGGAAACTCCAGGGAACTGATAGAGCCAAGAGACAAACAAAAGCACTTGTGTCATATTGCCCTGTGTGTTCCCATGGCCGGCTGACTACACTGCTCTCTGGACAGAACTCTTTTCTCTATTCCTTTCCAAAGGTGACTTGTGAACAACATCAGCACCTGATCCTGAAGTCTGGTGTCTGGAACTCAGCTCACATTCAGCTGAGACCCAGAGATGTCCAGGCTTGTCCTGTGTCTGTGCTTTGTCTCCAGCCAGAACCATAAAGTAAAGTTCCCAAAGAACATGACTGGTTCACTCCTCTCAAGGCATTCAAAGCTTTGAGATATTTTTTGAGGATCAAAGAGGGAACAGGTCCCATGATTATAGGCTTATCTCAAACCAAACCTCGTTCAGCCAGAGGTTCCCTGAGGAAAGAATAAGACACTGCGTCTAAGTTTCCAGAGGGCTGAACATGGAATGCCCCTCACTGTGAATGCAGGTCCATGTGACCCAGTGTCCCAAGGGTCTGGGTTGTGTGAATGAGGAGGAGAAGCTCTGGGCCTGCTGAGTTGGGGGTGAATCAGGCACCACCTGCATGACTGCTTCCTGGATACACTCCAGCTGGGGCTCCCCCACTGTGCCTGGAACCTAGCAGAACCAGCTCCCAATAGTGTTTTCCTGCTGCTACAAGAAGGCAGGTCTTCGGATAGAGTCACAGCCTGACTTGACTGAAAATGAGAAAGGAACTTCCACTCTGATGCCTGCAGACCCCTGAGAGCTGACTAGTAGTGGATGCAACTGAGATTTTTCCCATCTTTCCCTTCCTGAAGGTTTCCTAGCCTGAGAACCAAAGATTCTGGTTCCTGGGTCTTTACCAACTTACCTGCAGTCTTAGAGTAAGTCATACACCCAAGGGTTTAGATTTCCATCTTTTGGATGAGGGAGACTGAACTTGCTCCAGAACATTTGTTCCAGACTGAAGCTCGATGTCAAAGAGTGGACAAGTGGCTCAGATGTACGAGATGCTAAGAATGGTGAGGCTTCATCTAGGGGGCAGGGAGCCTTGACTGCCTGGTGACGTCTGTAGTTCCTGGACTCAGGACTGGGAAGGGATGACCACTTAGCACACAGCTGCTGTGAGATGGAGGACCTTAGAGGCCTTGCCCACTGGAACTTACCACCATTTGGGTTCTGCGAGATGAGATCAGGTAGCTATAAGTCAGAAGTTACCAACTGGGAAAGTTGTAGTTTCCTCTGCAGAGACCCGAGGTGGGCTGATGAATTAGCTCCCTGAAAGGAACTCTGGGCATAAGACCTGCCATGAGGCTTAGATAAATTAGGAAGTATTCTAAAGGTTTGGATGACCTGCCATTTGCTACCCAGCTTGGGGTGATGCCCATAGTTAGTGTGGAATCAAAAGGCCCCTGGGGCCGTCTCTCTCTGTGACTCATTAACAGTGAGTACGGCTCTATCCCTTTCATGTCCAGAGCAGGAATTCCAGCAAGAAGAACATGACCTCCGGTAAGATTCATCGGAAGCCTTGGATGGATTTGGCCCTCTGGTTGGCACCGTTCTTTTCCTAGTGCTTCTTCCTTCCCTCCTGCATCCTGAGCCATCTGTCCACGTCTTGGTTCCTGGATTATGAACTCCTCCTCCCTTGCCTTCCAAATGTCCCCAGAATCCCACTAGTGGCTACCTTCCTCCCCAGGCCCTCTCCTTCACTTACAAATGACACTAAAGAAGAGGAAACCAGGGAGGGGGCTGCCCAGTTCATTGTTTATAAAAACAGCCCCATTCCTTGCACCTCCAGGCCCTGACCTGGCTCATTAGAGTCTCCAGCCGGATGAACAAGCAGATTAGCCCCGGAGTGCAGATGGAGTGAAGGTGGGGTTGTTGGTGTGGACGATGGGGATCAGATGACAGAAGAGCTGGATAGAGAGCAGGTGGGTCTCCAACCACACAGTCACTGGACGGCTGCCTGAATCTGCTTTTCTTGGGCCCCTTGGGGTACCACTAAGACAGAGTCTTAAAAATGCACCTTTTGGAAAGATACTACAGAACGATGTCAAATATAACAAAAATAAGAAAGAATTGTATC
Source organism: Antilocapra americana (assembly GCA_007570785.1). NCBI lineage: Eukaryota > Metazoa > Chordata > Mammalia > Artiodactyla > Antilocapridae > Antilocapra > Antilocapra americana. The sequence continues at coordinate 181,399 of ML663600.1, read as the reverse complement.
ATGAACCCTGGGTTACATCATTTGGAATCACTAACTACAAAACTACTCTCTGAGTCCCACAGTTGTCACAGAGCAGAGACTAGAAGCCCAAGTCAAGGTGGTGGACAATCAGGTTCCTGGTGAAGACACTCTTCCTGACTTGCATCAGTTTTCCTTTTCTGTGTTCTCACGTGTGGTGGGGGAGGGTATGGAGGAAGAGGGAGAATAAGAGAGAAAAGGGGGGTAAGAGTCTAATCCTATCATGTGGGCCCACCATCAAAAACACATATCAACTTAATGACCTCCCAAAGACCCTCCCTCCTAATACCATCACACCAGGAGTTAAAGATTCAAAGTCTGAATTGCAGGGAGCACAATTCAGTCCATAGCAGCTATGCAGATCTCTTTTCAAATCAAGACAGACCCTCATTTAATTTCTTTTTTATTTTACTATTTATTTACCTCTGCTAAAGTATTTTAAGGAAAAGGTTACCACTTCACAAAATATAGATAACCACAATGTATTTTGTTCCAAATAAAATTAACATCGAATATCCAGTCCATGTTCAAATTACCCTGATTCTCTAAAAACGGATGTCTTTTCACAGTTTATTGGAAGAATGTACTCATATGTTTCTCTTCTAAGTCGTTCTTTTTTTAAGACTAAATAACTGTCTCTCTCCCGATTTTAAAGCCATTCACTTGTTAGAAACTGGGAGGAAGTTGTGTGGTTTGTCTCATAGAATGTCCCAAGTATTGGGTTCAGAGCAGGGATCCACAACACCGGCACCAGGACCAGCACCATTCCTTGGTCTATTGAGAACCGGGTTGCAGAGCAGGAGGTGAGCAGCAGGCCAGTGAGTGAGGCTGCATCTGTATTTACAGCTGCCACCCATCACTCTCCCATCACCCAGAGATGGGACAGTCTCATTTTAGGAAAACAAGTCCAGGGCTTCCACCGATTCTGTACCATGATGAGTTGTATAATTGTTTCATTACATATCACAATGTAATAATAAAAGAAAGATAGTGCACAATAAGCTAAATATCCTTTAATCATCCCCAAATCATCTCCCTACCAATTTTTTGAGGAAAAATTGTCTTCCAGGAAGCCAGACCCCTGTGACAAAAGGTGGGAGCATGTGGGTTTAGAGGATTGTTTCTCTGTATTTTTTCCCGGAGGACTGGTAGGTACATCTAAACTTGAGTTCAAATTTTTTTTTGGAATATTTCATACACAGATATATATTTCTTATGGTGCTACTTAAAGAGTCTCACTATTTCTACTTGCCTCACTTTCAGAGATGCTGAAACACAGTGGATTCTGATGTTGCCAGCTTCATGCATCCATTGTATACTCCCCTTTCTACCTTTCACTTACAGTGGTTTCAGCATCTGTTGATGACCTTTGCCCAGATCCCTTGTTTCATGAGGATGCTGCAAAATAGTGCTTCCCTGTTTCTACCACTCCTTCTGTTTTAATTTATGGAATTCTTCAATAAAGATAAGATTTCTTTAACTGTTTGTAGTTACATGGAATATGCTACATACAAGAAAAACCAGCATAAATATTGATTATTATTTTCCTTTCTCAGCTTTCAGAATGGTGTTAGTGCCCTATCAATCTGTCACAGTGACAAATGATATGTTGTCTATTATTATTTTGAATTTTTGATGTTTTATACATTTAATTTGTTCTTATCAATGGATGTAATTCTAAAATTTCCCAGTTTTGGCTTGTTCATATGTATTCCTTACTTCCTGTCAAACCCCCACTGGTCTTTGAAGTCCCTCAGCTTTCTGGTCCTTCAAGATTCCAAGATTATATTGTGCATCTCTTCACCCAGTCCTGAAATCAGCCATCTGTTTAAGAATCCATGGATCTTCTGGTGCGAAATGTATTTAGAGTCTACATGCTAGACTTCAAGATATCAAACTGTTTTCAAGCAGTCATTGCTTCTAGGCTTTTCAGTAGTCAGAGCAGGAAGTACAGATATTCTTTTTTTTAATTAATAATTAATTGCTTTTTTTACATTATTGTGTTGGTTTTGCCATACATTGACATGAATCCTCCATGGGTATACATGTGTTCCCCTTCCAGAACCCCTCTCCCACCTCCCTCCCGATTCCATCCCTCTGGGTCATCCCGGTGCACCAGCCCTGAGCACCCTGTATCATGCATCACACCTGGGCTGGCAATTCATTTCACATATGATAATTTACATGTTTCAATGCCGTTCTCCCATATCATCCCACCCTTGCCCTCTCCCATTGAGTCTAAAAGACTGTTCTATAGATCTGCATCTCTTTTGCTGTCTCTTTCTAAATTCCATATATATATGTGTTCGTATACTGTATTGTTGTTTTCCCTTCTGGCTTACTTCAATAAAACAATGCAATTGATGGTACAAACTTATTCTTTCAATTCAAGTTTTAAGATTGTAGGGTTTTATTTAAGCATCTTTATTTTGTGTAAAACTCTTTTCCTAACCACTGAATGTTTTACTTCAGAACAATATTAGAATTAATTATTGACTTGCTTTAACCTGTAACATACACATGATACTTTCACAATAACAGAAGTAATATCCTCAACAATAGGTTGTTAAATATACTTTCAGATTTCTTTGCATTTTTGCTTCTGTTTTTCTTTTGCTTCTGTTTTGTATGGGGCTGTATTTTTGTTCGTCTTTGTCCTTAGAAGATATTCCACTACAAATGTCAAGTCATAATTTTGAATTTTACAGCAACTCATGCGATGTTTTGATATGTGCAGCTAGGCACCAACATGCTACAATTAGACTTATTATTCTTTGTCCTCAATTTTGACACACATGATTATTTTTTTATTCTGTAACACATTTTCATGGGTGCAAATCAAAGTATAAAACAAGAAAAATCTCACTTCCTGCCTTTCATCAATTATATTTTAGCAGTTTTTGGCTAATTCTTTTACTCTTTCTAAATGAAAATAGACATACATGTGTATACAAAGCAACATACTCTAAGAACTATTTTGGACTCTCTTTTAAAAAAAAGCTAAATACATAGTTGATAATGTCACCCATTCCACTACTTCTTCGTCCATATTATACCCCAGTATTGGGATGCCTTTGCCTTATTGCAGATTCCCCCATGGATGGTCACTTCAAGTATGTTGCTGATGTTTTGATTTTCTTTAAAAATGTGCAGTAGACAGCTTGTGCATATGGCTTTTATATTTTCAGCACTGTGTTGCTGAGTAGATCCCTATGAGTAGAATGGCAGAGTTAAAAAGCAAATGTATGTGTCATTTGTTAGATGCTGTCATATTCCCTCTGTAGGGACTGAACCACAAAAACCAGATTTAAACAATTTGCAAAAATTAATGTTAAGACATAGTGCCCCATCTATACACACCTGGTGTCCAGAACAGGCCATTTTGTTGTATCCAAGGTTCAAGTCAGGATGGATCTCATGCAGGAATAGGCCCTGGGAGCCTTGGAAGAGCCAAGAAACAGCATTTTCTTTACTCTGGCTGTGGTTAACAGTTTAACAGATAGCCCTGTTCATCTCAGTCTGGGTTGGAGCCCTGACTGGTTTCCTTTGCTTTCTTTGATTGATAAGACATTTTAAAATTATTTTTTGTGTGTTTTGTTTGGCAGTCAAAATTTTTCATAGCATAGACCCAATTGGAGACTTACATCAATCATATATCCATTTATCTTCAGCAAATTGACATTATTCAGGTCATTGATTGATATGTCTCTGGTGATCATTCTTTGTAAATAGAAAGAAAACTAACATGTTTAATATGAATTCAGTTTCATTTTAAATCAACCAACTTGAATGAAATCTCTCTCTGTCCCCACCGCACTCCTACTTCTAGGCCACAAATAAAAATCTGTATAGACAGAAGGCTGAACCCAGCCCACTGTGGTGGAAATTTGGCTCCCACTATGTTTTGAGGGGATAAAAATTAGTTGTTAACATTAAAATCATGAACTTTCAAATAAACATCCAGACTTCTGACTTCTCTTGTAAACATGGCCAACTTACCCGCTTTCCAGCATGGCTGAAGTGGAGAAGAGGCTGCTTCTAGTGGAAAGGCGGGTGCTGCCCAGTGTTGAGCATTGCTGCTTAGTCCTTGTACCATTTCCCTTGCCTCCGAACCATGAGTTTGTGAGAACAAGATTGCTAGCTTGATTAAAATAAAGACCATTTGTGTCTTGATCAACTTTGACTTTCCACCATCTAACTCAGACCCCAGGACACATGTCTTCCTTTTAAGTTTGTTGGATGATATAAAATATCTTGTGGATGCAAATGGCATGTCTTCCAATACTGAAGTCATGCAATTGAGATACTGCTCTGCCCTATATCTTTCAGGCGCACTGGCATCATAGGTGCCCCTGACCTCTGCTATTAGACCCACTACCTAAAGCCACTCATATGTCCCTGGGCTGCCTCAGAGGTCTTCACTTTTCCATTTGACCTCAGGTCTCCAAGGAGAACAGCAAACCATACCTAATGAAGTGCCTAGGCAGACCACATGAGATCATGTATATCTAGCATGGCTCCTAGTATTCATTTTTATGGTGTTCTTAGCAGTTAGTTTCTTCAAGTTGGCAAGTTTCTCCACACCTTGCGGTTCACTTTGGTTTTCCAGCCAAGCCTCAAGGAAGAGATCACAGTAGAATTCTCTGTATTCTGAGAATTTTCTAAGTCCATTCCCCAAGGAAAAGGATGGAGATAAAACCTTTATCGAGAACTTTGTATTTTTATCAGATCCATTGGTGGCCTAAAGGGGGCAATTTGAGTAGGAAAGAGCACATATAACTAGAAGCTCCTGGTTACCACTGCATGTTAAAGAACTAAGCTTACCTGAGTACTTGGAGCCAGGAAAGAAGCATGAAGTGGCTTGTGCTCCTCGGGCTGGTGGCCTTCTCGGAATGCATAGTCATGTAAGTATGGGGACTGTAAGCAGCAACATCTTCCTTTCTGGATTAGAAAGGAATGGAATATTTCCCTGATAGTCTTTAAGTTCCACTCTTACTTATTGATAAGTACCTTGCTACAGGTACTTATCCTTGCTTCTTTAGCCTTGGGCTTCCCAGGTGGTGCTAGTGGTAAAGGACCTTTGTGCAAATATAGGAGATGTAAGAGATGTGGGTTTGATCCCTGGGTTGGGAAGATCCCCTGGAGAAGGACATGGCAACCCACTCCAATATTCTTGCCTGAAGAACCCCATGGACTGAGGGTCCTGGCACACTGTGGTCCATAGCATCATATAGAGTTGGACACGACTGAAGTGGCTTAGCATACTTGCATGCACCATTCAATAGAAACTGTTTGTCCCAAGGGTCGAGGTGTAGGTTGGCATGGTTGCACAACTCTTGGGACACCATCTTGTCATGACCTGCTGAAAATGGAACTCCTTGCAATTGTTTAGCGCACAACCTGCACAAATGTATGTGTGACCCTGTGGAATAGTATTTTCTACATTTTATTCTGTGTCTTCTCTGTGCTCTCTCTACTTCAGTATCTATATGTCTCTGTCTGCATCTCCGTGTCTCTCTCATTTCTCTCTCCCTCTTTTTGGATGTCTCTATGAGTTCACATCTTGCTGTGTGTTTCTCTTCTTTTAATTTTTCAATTTTGACTCATCTTGCTTCTTTTGCCTCTTAATTTCCCTGTTTTGCTTCCTATCTCATGGATTCTTCTCTCAACCCTCTCTTCCGTATCTAATGGAGAAAGATTGGGAGAGCTCCTTGTAGGCTGTTTTACATCTGACAAGCAGTGTGACCACAGCCAAGTGACAAAGTCATTGATTTTCAGATTCCTTCCCTGTAAAAATAGGATAATGATCCTCTTCTACAGCCTTCCTCCCTGAGCTTCCTTGAGAAGGATATAGTGGCATGCAATAGCAATAATAATGGCTGTCACTGTTGAGATTTACTGTACATCAGCTACATTATACCCATCACTTCACTTATCTCCCAGATTTTCTATATGGAGGGTGGGAATCATGACATTCCACCTTTTTACCCAGGAGTAAGCTGAGAATCCAAATGGTCTTACCCAGTGTTACGCAACAGAACTTCTTTTCAAACCTACGTCTTTGCCACTGTATTTTCGTACAATTCTGATAATAAGGTGACTCATAAAAACGCTTGGGAAATACACAGTGCCATTACAATGACAGTTACACCTTAACACGGACAGCTAATTGTATCTTCTCCTTTGTTTCTTTTCCTAATCCTGGGAGAAAGTTTGCCTCTAAGGAAAACAAAGACCTTGCGAGAAACTCTGAGGGAAAACAACTTGCTGAACAATTTCCTGCAGAAGCAAGCTTACAGACTCTCCAAGAGTGACTCCAGAATGACTATTCTCCCCCTGAGGAACTTTCTGGATGTGAGTTTGTTGGGAGGATGGCTCTCCACAGCGCCCCCTGGCGCTCTGACCAAACACTGAGGTTCTCCTGAAGGTAACAAGTGGGATGTTGGTGCTGGTGCTCCTGCAGGAGGCAGAAACACTGGGGAACAGGGACCCCATTCCAAACGAGAAGGCATTGTCATCTTCATCTCTTGGTCTATGGTGACTGGGCCCAGCAATGACCAGGTGGCAGGTAAACATCCATTTCTGTGTCAAAGATGTGTCATTAGTTTGAGGGAGATTGTTCCTTCTGAACTATGCGAGCCACTCAGTTACAGATAAAGGGTTAGCCATCTCCGGTCAAAAGACAAAGCCAAATGCAAAGCAAGTGCAAATCCCCAGGCAGAAGAATTCAGCTTCCACAGATGCAAGAATCACAGCAGTAAAAAGTTACTGAATCCCTATTCCGTGTAAGCCCATAACAAAGTAACACTGTGGTTGTTGCTGTTAGATTAGAAAAAAGGGCACATTTTTGTCTTCAAGATTTCTCAGATTCACCTGAGAGATAAGCAATGAGTAAATATATGTAAAATGAAAGAGTCACCTGTGTGGTGTTGATTGGATATGGTCTGAGTTTACAGGGAGAGCCTGGGATTGATCAAGGAGGACCTTCTCTAGAAGGAGGTGCTATGGCTGGGTTTGAAGAGGATACTACAGAGCTTCTCATATTAAGGCACGAGGACTTCCCTGGAGGTCCAGTGCTTATGACTCTGGGCTCCAAATGCAAGAGATAATTTATCAACCCCTGGTCACAGTGTGAATATCCCACATACTGCACAGTGCAGGAAAAGATATCAAAATGCAGGCACCTCTGAGAACAAAGGCTATGAGCTTCATGGCTGGACAGTGATCTCAGGAGACATGTGAAACCCAGAGGGAGGCAGCAGTGTGGGAATCAAGGGGAGCCAGATCTGCACTAATCTACTCCTCCTTTCTCCATAGGCGTCCTACGTGGGTCACATCACCATTGGATCACCTGCTCAGAATTTCGAGGTCGTCTTTGACACAGGCTCAGCTGACTTGTGGGTGCCTTCCATCACCTGTAGCAGTCCAGCCTGTAGTGAGTACAAACACCCCCCAACCCAGCCGTCTTTTACTTGCCTTGACTCTCCCTTCTCCACCCTTCTCTCCACTCTGACTCTCCCTTCTCCACCCTTGGCACCTGACTGACACTCATCTCTTGTGTCTTCAGAAACACACAACAACTTCAGGCCTCAAAAATCTGTCACCTTCAGGGGAGCAGGCCAGAATATCAGCATCTTCTATGGATCTGGGAAAATTCACGGATATCTTGCCTCTGACTCCGTTCGGGTAACGTGGAAACAAAAGCTGAGTCAGGATTGACTATGGAGTGACCACTGCTTACCAAAGAGATACAGGACCAGCTGGCAGGACCGTCCTATCCTAAGTCCCATAGACACCTGCTATCTTACCCACAGGATCCTGTCCCTGGGGAGACAGTCTCCATAGTGACACACAAACAAATAGATTAGCTAACCCAGAATGTGGCTTGGCCTGTGGACTTGCAGCTCCTCTGCCCAAGAGCAGCTCAGGGTTCATTTTCCTGAGAGCAAGAAGAGGGGGGGGAAAAGCACTGACTTTTATATTCTCAGACTGTGCTGGGTACTTCCATGCCAATAACTTGCTTAAAGCTGCAACATCCCCACATAGCAGGTACGTTGATTGCTAGTGATACAGATGAGGAAACAGAGGTGCAGGCAGCAAGGGCCTTGCTGAGTTCACATGTGTGGTAAGTAGTGGAGCTGGGTTGGCTTGTCAGGACCGACGCTGGTGGTGGATGTTTTGGGAAAGGATAAAACAGATCTTTGGACCCTGGATGCAGTCAAGCACTTCAGATATACAGAGTGGATAAGCAGGTGGCCAGAGATGTAGGGGGCCTGATAAGTGTGTTCTCAACATATGGGTCCTTTGGGAGTCTAATAAAACCTTTGGCTTGTCTCTCCCAAAGTCCCTGAGTAGCTCGCTTCTCTCTCTTACTCTCTCTCTCATACACACTCACACAAACACCCACATACTCCCTAAAGTGTATGTCCCAGGCAGTAATTTCATAAGAACCCTGCCAGCAACATTATATAATAGACTTCTGTCTTTCTGGGCAGATGCAGAATCCAAAATACATTACCATCAATTCAGTCCGTTTCTATCAACAGTTCACAGAGATGCCAGAGAAGGCTCTCCTGCTCTTTATTCATTTTGTCCATAAGGCGGCAGCATTAGGTCCTGGCCTGACTTGGTTCCACACCTGTTCAGAAACCATGAGGCCAATTTGACTCATTGGAATGTGTTTTTCAGAGGGGCAGATGGTTTAAAATGCAAGGGCCCACATAAATGGATCCCAAATTCACCTCCCATCTAGGTCTAACCATGTGAGGTCTACCGAGGACACAGAAAGACCTCAGTCCTTCTCTGCAGAGCTAAAGGCATCTCTTCCTCAGTCCAAGCCTAGACCCACTTAACAAACCTTTATGTGGGAAAACTTTTCTCACCCACAGGTCGGGAACCTTGTTAGCCTTAACCAGTCATTTGGCCTAAGCGTGACAGAATACGGCTTTGATGATGCACCCTTTGATGGCGTCCTTGGCTTGGCCTTCCCCTCCATCAGCTTCAAAGGTACCATCCCCGTCTTTGACAACTTGTGGTCGCAAGGTGCCTTTACTGAGCCTGTCTTTGCCTTCTACTTGAGCAAGTAAGTGTAAGCTGGACAATCCCTCTCTCCAAATTAGTTGTAAGATGCTTTCAGTTGCCTGAAAACTATGCAACAGTTGATGAAGAAGTACTCTGAGATATAATTTAACCCAGGATTACTATGGCCCCGGGGCCCCACCTGGCTTCCCCCTGGCTTTTATAAAAAAAAGTTTTATTGGAACACAACGGTGCTCCTGGGTGCAAGAGCCAGGCCATGGTGTAGGGAGTAAGTGAAATGGAAGACTAATGCAAAGCGTCAGGATACAAGTTGAAAGAAAAGGAAACAGGATTTGTTGATGAATTTGATAAGGAAAGAAAGGGGATGGTGGAAAGCATTCCTTCCTCACTAACATTTCACTAGGTATCCAGGCCAAGCTAGACAATTTGCAGGAGCCAGAGCAAAATGAAAGAGTGGGACACACAAAAAAGTGGGGGACTCTCTTTTCAACAAGTATTGGGAATTTCAAGAAAAGGAGAGCAGCGGGTGGAGTCCTGCTGAGAGTGGGACCCAATGGACAGCACAGGTCACAGGCCAGTGAAGCCACCCTGGGTGCCTTGGAGCGACACCCTTAGTGCTTTCAGGCATTGATTTTTCTGAAAAAATACAAGCTGGATAAGGGGGAAGCCAAAACCCTTCAACACACTGTCCTCTGAGGGTGTCTGAGCACTCAGGTTGCAGGAGGTCCAGGGCCTGTTCTGAAGACTGAATGATTGGAGCCCGGCCAGGTGGCCCAGATTCTAACCTCCTCTGTGCCACTCAGTAGCCAGTGACTGACCTTGGTCTTGTTCTCAATTGCTGCTAGCCTTGATTTCTGCATTTGTAGATGGAGACCTTACTAGGGCCTTGATGGGTGGACAAGCACAGCTCTCAGACAGTGCTGTTGTTCCTGCCCTCCAAGGATCCCCCCTCTCTTCTCTCTGCAGAAACAAGCTGGAGGGCAGTGTGGTGATGTTTGGTGGGGTGGACCACCGCTACTACAAGGGACAGCTCAACTGGGTACCAGTGCCCCAACCTCGCCACTGGCAGATAAACATGAAGAAGTAAGCCTCTCCCTCTGAGGGTCACCCCAAATGATGCTCCCACATCTGCACACGGACACAGGCAGACACACAAATGCACCACCCACAACGACACAGACAGACACACAGACACACATGCAAAGACACAGCAGGCACATATAAACATGCATATAAACAGCCAGAGACACACAAGGATACACACAGAGCCACTTATGAACACACACATAAGCAAACACAGAAACACATAGATACAAACTACCCATGTGTTCATAATCACCCCACGCCTCTGGATCAGAGCTCTGAACAGGGTCCATCACAGGGTCCAGAGAGGCCTGTGCAGCTTCGGAAGGACTGCACCACTGAGTGGGAGGTGGGGAACACAGTTAGAGAACTTTACAGTGTGGTGAAAAGAGGATCAGGAAGAATTTCCTCAGCCTGAACAGAGCTCTGATGAGATGACCAACTGTTGGAAGTTCTCAGTACAGAGAAATGTCAGTTTAAAAACAAGGAAAGTCCTGAAGAAATGAGGAAAACTGGTCTCCTTAGGGAGAGGCTAGCCAGCATTGGAGAGAGGTGGGCCAGAGTCTTGGGACCCAAAAGTGACTCATTAAAAGAGACACCCCACATCTCTGGGCACACAGTGGGCAGGGGCTATAACTCAGAGAATCGGGAAGGTGGGATCCAGGAGTGGCTTGAGAAGAAGAGGCAATAATTGATGAGATTCTGTGTTTTACCCTCAGATGAAAGCTCAGCTGTCCTTTGAGGTTCTGTGTCTAGCCAGGTATCGCCTGGTCAGGATCTCGATGTCTGAGCCCAGAGAGGGGGTGATGCTCAGAGACACCCTCTCCCAGGCCAGCCGGTCTCCGCCACCCCTTTGAGAATCTGATGCCGCAGGGAACCTCCACCTTCACTGTGTTTGTCACATTGTTGGTGAGACATCAGATATACCTCTCTGGATGGTCCTCATTCATTATTATCACAGTCTTCTTTCACTCATTCAACAGACAAGCAGTCTGCATCCACTGTGTGCCAGGCACTTTAGGGACGCGATGAGAATAAAACTTGCCCTCACATCTAAGAAGGCATATGTGCAAGAAATGATGCACATATATAGTGAATTTTCACTTTGGTACATGCTAGGTATGAGGAAGGGTCTACAGAGAGTGATCAAGACAGGAGACTGATGCACACCTGGGGAAGGCTTCCCTAAAACCGTGACAGTGAAGCTGGAATCTGGAAGATGAGGAGAAATGACTTGGTCAAAGGGGAGGGAGCTCTTCTAGGAAGGAAGACCAGCTTGTGTCAAGGTACTAAAGAGCCTAGAGTACTCAAGTACTGCTAAAGGTTGTCAAGGAAGGTGCTGTGATCAGAGCAAAGGAAAAGTGAGGGTAAGAGATGAAGCTCTGTTCAGGAGACAGTCAGGGAGGGGGCAGCTGTGAGGTAAACTCCCGCATGATCCTGATGCCTCCTTTGTCATAATGTCTCTCAGCATCTGCATGAAAGGGAGTATTATCACTTGTTCTCATGGATGTAAGGCCATTTTGGACACCGGGACATCATTGATTTATGGCCCAACAGAAGCGATCACCAGCATCCACAGGCTGATCAACGCCAAGCCTGAGGGTTCTGAGGTGAAGGGTTATGACACAGGGTCACGCCCAGTCTCCACACATGATAAGAATCCTCAGGGCCAACCTCTCTCCTTCTCTCTAACAGTATGTGGTTTCATGTGATGCTGTCAAGACCCTGCCTCCTGTCGTCTTCAACATCAATGGCATCGACTATCCAGTGCCCCCTCAAGCCTACATCATCAAGGTGAGCGGCCATCCCTGGGGGCTGGTTCCCTAAACTGGGGTTTGCAGGAGCCCTTGGGCTACTGGTGGGAGGAGGGCACCCTCTGCAGGCCAAGCCACACCATTGCAGATGCTGCTGAGCCCCTGTGGATGGGCCAGCACCTCCCACAAAATCAACCCCTTGAGAGTAGAGGACAGTGTGGGACATCCAACCTCCTGAAATAAATGTGGAGACATCACTCTGTGATGGCACGATGGGAGTCACAAGGAGTGGGCAATAGTAAAATCTGCTACCTTTATAGATCTTCAGTTCAACTAGAGCCCTCAGATGCAGGAACACAGAAAGTGAGCTTTAATGATCCCTAAAATAGGACATGTGACAAAGAGGATTGGCTGGTGGCAGTCCCTGTGTGCTGTCCCATCATAATGATTAGCAGTCTCCCTCTCTTTCTTGAAATTGTCCCGATTACAATAAATTGCAATGCTATCTTACACCTTGACTCCAACTTCCCCTTGCTAAGTCCCAGATCCCCCTCTGTGAGTCGGGCTACCCGACCCCTCCATGGAGTGGTTGGATGCTAAGGTGAATAAGGGGGCACAGTGACTGCTCAGCCCTGACACAGGGTGGAGGCTTCACGTCAGCTCCCTGGGGGAGTTCAGAGCAGGATTTGGGCTCAAAGAAGGTTTTGAGGAAGAGAGGAAATTGCAGTAATTCTAAAATCCCTGACTCATGGCTCCATAAGGAGGCCTGCTTGGGTCTAGGCAAATCTGTCCTGGATTCCATTCAAATGGAATGGAATTCCATTCACCATGCTATGGTGCTCTGTAAAGGGACCCTGGGGACTTATTAGGGTTGATGAGGGCTATGGATGACCAGTGGGATGGAGACCAGACTAAGTCAATCAGCCAAGCTTGGAGGTTTCAAAAGGTGAGTGTGAGTCGAAATCGCCTTCTAAGAGGGCCTGAGTAAAGTCTTAAAGAATGTGTTCTGAGCACTGCTTTGAATATATTTAACATGCATAACCAACAGTAAGCTGCTATATAGCACAGGAAACTCTGCTCAATGTAAGGTGGCAGGCTGGATGGAAGGGGTGTCTTTGGGACAAGGATAGATGTATATGCATGACTGAGTCCCTTTAATGTCCACCTGAAACTCAAAATATTGTTAATCAGCTATACTCCAAAACAAAATTAAACGTTTAAAAAAAGAGAGAGAGAGAGAGTTTGTTGTGGGGACCCAGAAGAAGAACAGGCATTTTTTTTTTCAGGGAAAACAAGGAGCAGGGGTCAGAAGGAAAGAAACAGAGAGTGTGAAGAGAACTAGGGGACATTTTTGTTCTTTTTTAAAAAACTATATTGCAGTATGGCTGATCTTCAGTGATGCCTTAAGTTCTGCTGCACAGCTAAGTGATTTAGCTGTACATATACAAGTATATATATATATTCTTTTTCATTAGTTAATCAGTAAACATTGAATATAGTTCTTTGCGCTATAAGTAGGACTTTGTTGCTTACCATTCTTCTATGTATTACTTTGCATCTGATCATTCCAAACTCCCAGTCTTCCCCTCCCCATACTCCTGCCATATGTCAACAACACATCTTGGCACTTTTTGGTTTTGGATGAACCCTCATATCCCCAAAAGCTGAGAAAATCACCTGATACTTACCAAAAGAGAGAAATAAAACCAAGAAGTGTGCCAGGTCTGGATTTTGAGGAGGGAGTCACAGGTAAGTGCTCAAGTTGACGAGTTTGTGTCTCTAACTCCTCCAGATTCATAACTCCTGCCTTAGTGCCTTTCAAGGGGGCCAAGAAGCTGTCTATCCAAACAACTGGATCCTTGGTGACATCTTTCTGAGGCTGTACTTCTCAGTTTATGATCGAAAAAATCAAAGGATTGGCCTGGCTCCGGCAGTGTAAATGCTTGCAGTGGTTCAGGAATCAATCAGGGTTCTTCTAACACACCCTCACCCACACTAGGGCACTCTTGCCCAGTGATGCTGATGAACTCTGTTTGGTGCTCTGCAAACCTTATTCTCAGTAAAGAATAAAATGTTTCACTCTTTATCGTGCTAAAACAAATGGGTGTCTCTTTTTGGGTCTGGATGTGCATAATAATCAGGGTGAATCTAGAACCAAGTCTGAACCACTAGGGAGAGGAACTCAACTCCAACTGGTTTCAAGGAAAGGGCAGACTTTTCAGAAGAACACAGGAGATCCTGTACATAGGAACCAGAGCAGATAGAAAGATCTCAGTGACTGGACCCAGGAAATCAGAAGTCATCAGTTCTCTTTCACACTCTCGCTCTTTTCCTTCTCTCTCCTTTGATTGCCTTAGCCTGACAGCTTTCTTCCTTAAGGCTTCTACACCTAAGGAGAGAGTCCAGAGCTTTCTACCCTAGGGCTTTATATCCCTAAGGCATCTAACCCATAAGGAGAGAAGCTCAGAGACTTTAGGAAAGAAGCTCAAGAGTTGAGGGATCCAGGGAGTGTTCTGACTAATCCACCTCAGATCACATGTTCATATGGTATCTCTAATTTTCTTGAAGAGATGTCTTGTCTTTGCAATTCTATTTTTTCCCTCTATTTCTTCCACTGTTCACTTAAAAAGACTTTCTTATCTCTCCTTGCTATTCTCTGGAAGCCAGCATTCCTTTCATTTTAACTTTCTCTTTTGTGTTTGCTTTCCTTTCTATTATTTTCTAAGTTACTTGTAGCCATCCTCACATAACCACTTTGCCTTTTTGCATTTCTTTTTCTTGGGGATGGTTTGATCACTGCCTTCTGTACAATGTTACAAACCTCCGTCATTAATTCTTTAGACATTTTGTCTACCATATTTAATCCCTTGAATCTATTTGTCACCTTCACTCTATAATCATAAGGAATTTGATTTAGGTCATACCTGAGTGGTCTAGTTATTTTCCCCACTTTCTTCATTTTAAACCTGAATATTGCTTGCTTCTGCCTACACAATTATTATCAGATCACCACCCTCTATCCCTGGTGGGAGCAGAGCAAAACCACACAGTTTGGGAACTGATGTCCTGAGTTTGCGCTTTGGCCCCTAACATCCCTAGTTGTGTGGCCTTGATCAAGTCCCTTAACCTCAGTTTCCTCATCTGGAAAGTGGGCATCATGATGGTAATTCCACTTTGGAGATTGTATGTGTGCCTGGAAGGAGCAAGTAGCTCTGAGAAGGCTTTTTGAATTCCTGAGTCTGGAACAAATATGAATTATTCTGCCTCTTGGGGTGGCAGTCTTCTGTTTAGAGACAACTCCCACCACATGCAGGGCTCAATATGAGTCAAGCAAAATGACTGCTATTTCTGAACCGTGATGGGGAAATCTGACTGAGCAGCACTTCTGTTTTCCTGGCTCCACCTGGAGCTAAAGAGCCAGCTTCACTTACTCCCCTCCTCACACTTGCCAGCCAACTTTTCCTTGCCAAATACTTCTAGCCTAAAATCACACTGCAAGGAGAGGTATAAAGGCTTTTGGTCTCTTGTCAGTTCCCCACATCTCCTAGGTAGTACAGGAAGCTGTTACTATGGCAACCTGCACAGTCCAATCTCAGTCATTTAAATGGATTTGTCCCCATTCAGTCCCTCATGTCTAGAATACCCTCAGTTTCATTAGAAACCTTCTTATGCCTGCTGTTTTGTGAGGAAATATGTGTGAACCTGAACTAGCTTTCTTTTCCAAGGGTGATTCTAACCTTGCAATGAAATAACCAGATATTTAGTCATCTAACTACCCACAGGACTTAACAAAAGCAAAGCACCCATCATGCATTTGTCACTTGCCTCAAAACACTATTGAAGTGATCTGCTGCAACAATCTGAAACATTGGCATGTACCCTCCAGAAGGAAGACTTTTCTAGATTTCTTTCTTTCTAAGGAGTTCTTGCAGTTGGGATTACTATAGGAGATATCACCATACCCCAGTGCTAAATAGTTAACATGACATGACAGACAACGGATCCCTTTCAAGGCTTGAGAACCCATATCCTGGATTGAAATCCCAGGTTGACCTTCTACTAGCTACAGGAACTTGGACAAATTATTCAGCCTTTTAATTTATTTCTTATTGTTATAATGGGCTTAATTCTGTAACAGAGTTCACTCTTTCACAGACCTTAGTAGGTGGTCATTGGCCCTCACTGTGTTACTAGGCAAATGTTACCCCAAGAAAATTAGTGATCTTGCTCTAACATTTGTTGGTGCTGCAAGTGGCCCCTTCCCCAAGCAACCAGCTCTCTATGAGCATGGCTTAGAGGCCCATTCAGCCTACAATAAGTGGAGAGTTGGTTCTCAGGCGAAAGTGAGATATGAATTAGATCCCAGTCTTTTACCTGAGGCCCTTCAGCCTACCTGGCCTTGGGCCAATGGGTTAGCTAGGGTATACAGGGAACCAGCTTGGCAGGATCCTACAGGCTCCAGAGCCCTCACGAAGGTCACCCCTCATCCTGAGTCTGGCCACTAGAAAGTGGCGGACATCTTCACATGTCCTCTCTCTAGGACCTAAGAGCAGTGGCAATCTGCCTGAGTCACACTCTGCAGGATTTGCCCATCCTACAGATCGGTAGGCTGTGAAGTTTGAGGGGCAGTTGTGTTCTGGGAGCCTGGCTCTGTCAGCAATAGCAGCTGGGCAGGGTATGGGAATATAGCCCTGAAGGAGTGGAAAATTAGGATCTGGTTCCTTTTAACTAAGACTGGGACCTTAGAAGTAGAAAACTGTGCCTTGAAACCTTGCTATTTCTTGTCAGAACAGAGAACCTTCATTTGGTAGGGATTTAGAGGAACATCATTACCTGACCAAGACCTGACCTCAAGAACAAAAGATATACAGCAAGAAGTCTGCAACAACTTATCACACCACAGAAAACAAGAAACCAGGCCAGAGCTTCCTCAGATCTACTCTTGACCCCGGCATGAATCTACAGAGGCCATCACCACAGAGGTGAAAGGTGGCAGTACACTTTCAGTGCCACGCTGAACTCTGGATTAATTTCCTTCCTAGTGCAGATGTCCACCTGGAGCTAAGCCCTCCAACATCTGCCTGCCTGGTTTTTGCAGACTCAGCTCTCTCCAGGTCTCTTCCACATCTATGTAGGAATCAGCATATTTCTCCAGAAAGACAGGGGCTCTCCATGGACCCAACACATGTTTCGCATCATGTCTGCCTCCCTGCAGGGAGATCAGTGCCTAGCATGTACAAGGATCTCAGTGAGTGCTGACTGCAAAGAGACCTCCATTCTGGCAGACTTACAGAAGCAAAGACTGTATTTATCCTCCTGCCTCAAACAACTCCAAACCAGACATAATAAATGAAGCATTAGCTTTTGTTCATCAAACATCAGGCAGCAGAGAATGGATTCCTGAGGGGGGAAGCAACTGAGGTAAGCCCTAAATTGCTCCAACTTTAGACAGAGTTTCTAACACATGGCACAGAAAAGGGATATCCAGGAAGAGCCAAACTGTCTCCCCAGATTTAGAAAGAAAGAGTTGGGACTCTAGTTAGTTAGATTCCACAGGAGAGAGCTACACATATAGAACCATATGAGTCTGTAAGATATACCGCTCCAGTTTTCAGTTGACTGTTGATAGTGACATGAACTTAAAGCAATAGCAACAAAAACCACGTAAAACAAATTATAATTTTTTAAAGACTGTGGGGAAAAATTAATTGTGTGTCAGAGAGCTTTGAAACAATGCTAAGAATCCTAAAATACATGCAACCAGAATCCCACAGGAAGTTAAAGACAAGAGAATAAAGAAAAGAACTGCAAAACTATTGGCTGAAAATGTTCTATATATGCTGAAAGCTTTAAACCAATAAACACAAAAACTCAAGTGTAAGAAATATGAGAACTACACCAAGGCACATCATAATTCATTCATTTTAAACAGGCAGTGAAACGAAAGTAGCCAGAAAGAAAAAGAGATACATAACAAAAAATAAGAATGACAGCAGATTAGGCATATGAAACAATGTTAGTCAGAAGACACTGGTACCACATCTTAAAATGCAGAAAGATATATAATTAATTCAGAATTCTATACCCAAGAAAAATGCATTTCAAAAACAAGATAAAATAAAGACTTTCTCAGACCCAAGAGCTACAAAAAGTCATCACCAACAGACCAATGTAAAAAGAAATATGTTTAAAAGGCTTCAACTCAAAAGGAATTTAAAAGGAAGTGGAAATCTGGATCTATGGAGGAATGTAAAGCACTTGAAATATTTAAAAGTACATATAGAATTTCCCCAGAGGTCTAGTGTTTGAGAATCTGCTTTGTAATGAAGGTAACACTGGTTAAATCTTTGTCAGAGAACTTATATCCCACATGCCACTGAGCAAGTAAGCCTATATGCCTCAAATTCAGATTCTACGTGCTGAAACTACTGAGCTTGCCCTCCTCAAGTAGACAGTCACTGTGTCACAAGAAAAATCCTTCATGCCATAGTTAAGACTGAACACAGGAAAATAAATAAATAAATCACTTTTAAGAAGAACTTGATCTTATTCTACATGTAAAGCAGTAGAGATCACTTGATGATAGACTGTGGCAAGGTGAAGATGCATTGAAAGTGAAAGTGTCTATTACTCAGTCGTGTCTGACTCTTTGTGATCCCATGGATGGTAGCCCACCAAGCTCTTCTGTTCATGGAATTTCCCAGGCAAGAATAGTGGAGTGGGTTGCCATTTCCTCCTCCAGGGGATCTTCCCAACCCAAGGATCAAATCCATGTCTCCAGCATTACAGGAACATTTTTTTTACCATCTGAGCCATCACCTAGAGCCTGAGACATCACCTAGGGCCAGACATACTGGAATGCAAGTCAAGTGGGCCTTAGGCAGCATCACTACGAACTAAACTAGTGGAGGTGATGAAATTCCAGTTGAATTATCCAAATCCTTAAAGATGGTGCTGTTAAAATGCTGCATTCAATATGCCAGCAAATCTGGAAAACTCAGCAGTGGCCACAGGACTGGAAAAGGTCAGTTTTCATTCCAATCCCAAAGAAGAGAAATGCCAATGAATGTTTGAACCACCACGCAGTTGCTATCATCCCACACACTAGTAAAGTAATGCTCAAAATTCTCCAAGCCTAGTTTCAACAGTACTTGAACTGTGAACTTACAGATTTTCAAGCTGGTTATAGAAAACACGGAAGAACCAGAGATCACATTACCAACATCCACTGGATTATCAAAAAAAGCAAGAGAGTTTCAGAAAAACATCTACTACTGCTTTATTGAATATGCCAAAGCCTTTGACTGTGTGAGTCACAAAAACCTGCAGAAAATTTTTCAAGAGTTGGGAATAACAGATCACCTGACCTGCCTCTTGAGAAATGTGTATGCAGGTCAGGAAGCAACAGTTCGAACTGGACTTGGAACAACAGCCTGGTTCCAAATAGGAAAAGGAGTACATCAAAGCTGTATCTTATCACCCTGCTTATTTTACTTATATACAGAGGACATCATGAGAAACACTGGGCTGGAAGAAGGACAAGGTGGAATCAAGATTGCTGGGAGAAGTATCAATAACTTTAGATGTGCAGATGACATCACCTTAATAGCAGAAAGTGAAGAAGAACTAAAGAACCTCTTGATGAAAACGAAAAAGTTTACTTAAAGCTCAACATTCAAAATACTGAGATCATGGCATCTGCCCCATCACTTCATGTCAGATAAATGGGGGAACAATGGAAGCAGTGAGAGACTTTATTTTGAGGGGCCCCAAAATCACTGCAGATGGTGAATGCAGCCATGAAATTAAAAGACCCTTGTTCCTTGGAAGAAAAGTTATGATCAACCTAGACAGCATATTAAAAAGCAGAGACATGACTTTGTCAACAAAGGTCCGTGTATACAAGGCTATGATTTTTCCAGTAGTCATGTATGGATGTGAGAGTTGGACTATAAAGAAAGCTGAGCACCAAAGAATTGATGCTTTTGAACTGTGGTATTCGAAAAGAATCTTGAGAGTCCTTTGGACTGCAAAGGAGTCCAACCAGTCCATCCTAAAGGAGATCAGTCCTGAATATTCTTTAGAAGAAATGATACTGAAGCTGAAACTCCCACACTTTGGCCACCTGATGAGAAGCACCAATTCATTGGAAAAGACCCTGATGCTGGGAAAGATTGAAGGCAGGATGGAAAAGAGATGACAGAGGATGAGATGGTTGGATGCCATCACTGACACAGTGGACATGAGTTTGAGTAGGTTCCAGGAGTTTGTGATGGACAGAAAAGCCTGGCATGTTGCAGTCCATGGGGTCTCAGAGCCAGACACGACTGAGAGACTGAACTGAACTGAACTCAACCATTAGATGAATAGTGTGAATGTTAAAACTACCATCAAAAAAAAAGTTACAGCTAATTAACTGATAAAGTATACTAAAGTATACAAGGAACTTCCCAGGTGACTCAGTGATAAAAATCTGCCTGCTAATGTTGGATACGTGAGTTCCATCCCTGATCCTGGAGTGAGACAGTTAAACCCATGTACCACAGCTACTGAGCCTGTGCTCTAGAGTCTAGGAACTGCAACTACTGTCTCCATGGACCCTAGAGCCCATGCTTTGCAACAGGAGAAGACAAAGCAATAAGAAACTGGCACACTGAAACAAAGAGTAGCCCTGGCTCCTTGCAAATCAAGAAGCAAAAAATAAGTAAATAAAATTATTTTTTTAATAAATAGAAAATAAAAAGTGTACTGGATGGAAAGAACAACAGATTAGACACTACAGAAGGAAAAATCAGTGTACTTGAAGAAGTAGCAGCAAAAAATATGCAAATCAAACCCTAAACTTAAAGAAAAATTGATGGGGTGAAAAATTAATTGTGCATCAAGACAGCTTTGAAATAATTTTAAGAATACTAAACTACATGTAGTTGGAGCCCCACAGGAACTTCATTTCCCTTCTTTTTATTTTCTTTTTTTATGTTATTTTATTTTTTTAATAAATTTATTTATTTTCTTTACATTAGTGTGTTGATTTTGCCATATATTGACATATATCTGCCATGGGTGCATATGTGTTCCCCATCCAGAACCCCCCTCCAACCTCCATCCCCATCCCATCCCTCTGGGTCATCCAAGTACACCAGCGCCGAGCACCCTGTATCATGCATCAAACCTGGAGTGGTGATTCATTTCACATATTATAATTTACATGTTTCAGTGCCATTCTCCCATTTCATCCCACCCTCTCTACACAATGGAATATTACTTAGCCATTAAAAAGAATACATTTGAATCAGTTCTAATGAGGTGGATGAAAATGTAGCCTATTATACAGAGTGAAGTAAGCCAGAAAGAAAAACACCAATACAGTATACTAACACATATATATGGATTTTAGAAAGATGGTAATGATAACCCTGTATGCAAGACAGCAAAAGAGACACAGATGTATAGAACAGTCCTTTGACGAAGGCTTTCTTATCTCTCCTTTCTATTCTTTGGATCTCTGCATTCAAATGGGTATATCTTTCCTTTTCTCCTTTTCTTTTTACTTCTCTTCTGTTCACAGTTATTTGTAAGGTATTCTTAGAGAGCCATTTTGCTTTTTTTATATCTTTTTCTTCAGGACGGTCTTGACCCCTGTCTTCTGTACAATGTCTCAAACCTCTGTCCATAGTTCATCAGGCACTCTATAAGATCTAGTTCCTTAAATCTTTTTCTCATTTCCACTGAATAATCATAAGGGATTTGATTTAGGTCATACCTGAATGGTCTAGTGGTTTTCCCTACTTTCTTCGATTTAAGTCTGAATTTTGTGATAATAAGTGCATAATCTGAGGCACAGTCTGCTCTTAGTCTTGTTTTTGCTGACTGTATGGAGCTTCTCCATATTTGGCTGAAAGAATATAATCAATCTGATTTTCGTATTGACCATCTGGTGACGTCCATGTGTAGAGTCTTCTCTTGTGTTGTTGGTCATAGCAAACACCCTCTTACAACAACACAAGAAGAGACTCTACACATGGACATCACCAGATAGTCAATTCTGAAATCAGATTGATTATATTCAGAAACTCAATCAAGGGCAAATTCACATGGCCACAATAGCTTTATGGTACTGTAGCAAAGCTTGGGAGGGGAACCTATATCAGTCCCAGTTTCAAGGAACCACAGGAGTAGGCTACAAACTTGAGTTATCCTCCCCCATAGTAGCCGATGACTCAAGGTTTCATATAGAAGAGATTCAAAGTTACTCCCAGAGGGACTTCCCTGGTAGTCCAGTGGCTAAGAGTCTGCCTGCTGGTGCAGAGGATATGGGTTGTATCCCTGATTTGGAAAGATTCCCCATGCTTGAAGATAATTAAACCTGTGTGTCTAAAGTACTGAACCCTATATATAAGAGAAGCCACTGCAATGAGAAGCCTTCTTGCCACATCTAGAGAATAGCTCTCACTCACTGAAACCAGAGAAGGCTCATGCAGCAAGGAAGGCTAGCACAGTCAAAAAAGAAAGAAAGAAAGAAAAAACCTCCTCCCAGAGAAACCAGTGAGGGCACAGGAGAACAGGACTGGAACAACTGGAAAAGGGATGGAAACAAGACTGGGTATGACTTCATGCAAGTCTCAGAGAGGGAAGTTTTAGCCTGCTCCCACAGGGAACTCTGGAATGTAAACTGTGACTCAAAAGCACCCCATCAAAAGGCAGGGGAGCTGGAATTTCACACTCTCAGCAGCTACCTGTCAGCCTTCAACTAATGGCCACTTGGTGTTTATGTGCCCTTGTACTGGATCCTCCAAAGACAAGTGAAATGTGACCTTACATTCAAAAGCACAGGAGAGTCTAGGAAAATGCAACCTCAGAGAATGTTGAGGTGCTCTGCACTGGCTCTGCCCTCTCCAGCCTCACATCACAGCATACCACAGGATGGGAAAGAGCTTCTCTGTTCTCTAGAGGTACATTTTTCTTTTTCAATTTAATTTTTGTTTTTTATTGCAGTATAATTGATTTCCACCTGCCAGTCCAATAGATGCAAGATATGTGGGTTTGATTTCAGGGTCAGACACATGCCCTGATGTAGGAAATGGCAACCCACTCCAGTATTAGTCTCACCATTTTATATATGTGTGTGTGTGTGTGTGTGTGTGTGTGTGTGTGTGTGTATTTCCACTCTTTCTTAGATTCTTTTCCCATAAACCTTATTACAGATTATTGAGTAGAACTCCCTTTGCTGTACAGTAGGTTGCAGTGGATTATTTATTTTATATTTAGTAGTGTATATATATTAATCCCAAACTCACGGTTTACCCCTCTTCCCCTACCTTTCCCTTGGTAACCATAAGTTTCCTTTTGAAGACTTGGAATTTGTTTTCAAGAAATCGTTTCGAATGAAGTGGGATGAGCCATCAGCCAGAGGCAGGAGTACTTTCACCTCAGTGGAGAGAAATTCAGCGTAACATTTAGTCTTCGTTCCTCCAAAGAGAGACGTACACGCATTTCTTAAGAGTAAGAGCAGGACTGGGTGTAATTTATTATCAGTGCTCCATCAAGACAAGCCAGGCTCAGTCTCTAGGTTGGGCCACATTGGTGTCGCATCACAGCCCCTCACACTTTCATCCCCATTGACCTTGGCATTGACTCCATGACATCAATCAAAGCTCTCCAACCCCTAGGGTCAACTAGACATGACAAAGTAAAACCTGCCTCTCCTCCAGGCATCAGTCCAGAGGCAGCCCCCAGAGCAGCTGGAGGTCAGACAGTCTCCACTCACCTCACTCACAAAGGCCCACAAAGCCTCCAGGTTGAAGAGCCCTGCACAGCAGTCACACAGCTTTTGGAGGTTGACTCAGGACTCAGCCTTGCCATAGTCCAGTTCCTGTTTTGTCACTCACATCCCTTTGTCTATAGCAACCTCACCTAAGTCCCGTCTGCTCTCTTGGCCTTGATTTTATCACTGGTAAAGCCAGAGAAGAAACCAGATGATTCCTCATATCATGACATGACCCTGAGGCAGCTCTCAAGGCGGAGCTAAGCTCCTCACATACAGCAGGTGGAACAGGTATAAACTTGAGTCCAAAATACCTGGTTAACTTTGCCAACTAAACATTGTCCCTCACCATCAGACACTAACAGGATGGAGTCACTAGCCACTGACGTCACTGCCTTTCAACAGAGCCTGCAAAGACTTTAGGGAAGAGGCCTAAAGTCAACAATGAGGCCCTCAGTGCTCTGGGAAAACTGGCAGATCATTCCATCAAAGAAATATTTTCAAAATATTTTATGAGCCCATATTCTTGTATTTCATATCAAGAAGGCCATCATTAGCAGAGACATCTGCTCCTCATACGAGCAGCTAGCTTCTGCCAAAATGTGTGCTTGACTGCCTGTACACCTTCACCAAATCATGGATGCACTGAACTCCCACACACATTTCTGAGGCACCTCTTAGGCAACATTCAAAAGAGCTGTGTGAGAAGCTGTCTCCAAACTACATCCCTCCACTTAACCACAAACAAATCTTAACACTCACATTGTGCTCTTTTCAATAACTTTATATAAAACTTAAATAGCACTTCAGTCAGTCAGTTAGATAGTTCAGTCCCTCAGTAATGTCTGGGTCTTTGCAACCCCATAAACTGCAGCACATCAGGCATCCCTGTCCATCACCAACTCCTGGATTGTACCCAAACTCATGTCCATTGAGTCGATGATGCCATCTAACCGTCTCATCCTCTGTCATCTCCTTCTCCTCCTGCCTTCAATCTTTGCCAACATCAGGGTCCTTTTGATGAGTCAGCTCTTCACATCAGGTGTCCAAAATATTGGAGTTTCAGCTTCAACATCAGTCCTTCCAATGAACACCCAGGACTGATTGCATTTAGGATGGACTGGTTGGTCTCCTTGCAATCCAAGGGACTCTGAAGAGTCTTCTCCAACACCACAGTTCAAAAGCATCGATTCTTCAGCCCTCAGCTTTCTTCACCGTCCAACTCTCACATCCATACATGACCACTGGAAAAACCACAGCCTTGACTAAACGAACATTTGTTGACAAAGTAATTTATCTGCTTTTCCAAAGGTTGTCTAGGTTGGTCATAACTTCCCTTTCAAAGACTAAGAGTCTTTTAATTTCATGGCTGCAATCACCATCTGCAGTGATTTTGCAGCCCCCAAAAATAAGGTCAGCCACTGTTTCCCCATCTATTTGCCATGAAGTGACGGGACTGCATGCCATGATATTAGTTTTCTGAATGTTGAGCTTTAAGCCAACTGTTTCACTCCCCTATTTCACTTTGATCAAGAGGCATTTTAGTTCTTCTTCACTTTCTGCCATAAGGGTGGTGTCATTTGCATATCTGAGGTTATTGATGTTTCTCCCATCAATCGTAATTCCAGTTTGTTCTTCATCCAGCCCAGCATTTCTCATGATGTACTCTGCATGTAAGTAAAATAAGCAGGATGACAATATAAAGCCTTGACATACTCCTTTTACTATTTGGAACTTGTCTGTTGTTCCAGGTCCAGTTCTACCTGTTGTTTCCTGACCTGCATACAGATTCCTCAAGAATTAGGTCAGGTGGTCTGATATATTCCCATCTCTTTCAGAATTTTCCACAGTTTATTGTGATCCACAGAGCCAAAGGCTTTGGCATAGTCAATAAAGTAGAAATAGATATTTTTCTTGAACTCTCTTGCTTTTTCTATGATCCAGCAAATGTTGGCAATTTGAGCTCTTGTTTCTCTGCCTTTTATGAAACCAACTTGAACATCTGAAAGTTCACAGTTCACATATTGCTGAGGAATGGCTTAGAGATTTTTGAGCATTATTTTACTAGTGTGTGAGATGAGTGCAATTGTGTTGTAGTTTGAGCATTCTTGGCATTTCCTTCCTTTGGGATTTGAATGAAAAGACCATTTCCAGTCCTGTGACCACTGGAGTTTTCCAAATTTGCTGATATATTGAGTGCAGCACTTTCACAGCATCATCTTTTAGGATTTGAAAGAGCTCAACTGGAATTCCATCACCTCCACTAGCTTTATTCATACTGATACTTCCTGAGGCCCACTTGTCTTCACATTCCAAGATGTCTGGCTCTTGGTGAGTGATCACACCATCGTGATTATCTGGGTCGTGCACAACTTTTTTGTGTAGATCTTTTATTTTCTTGCCACCTCTTAATATCTTCTGCTTCTGTTAGGTTCATATCATTTCTGTCCTTTATTGAGCCCATCTTTTCATGAAATGCTCCCTTTGTATCTCTAATTTTCTGGAAGACATCCCTAGTCTTTCCTAGTCTGTTGTTTTCCTCTATTTCTTTGCATTGATCCCTGAGGAAGTCTTTCTTATCTCTCCTTGCTATTGTTTGGAACGCTACATTCAAATGTGTGTTATCCATATGTGGAGTCTTCTCTTCTGTTGTTGGAAGTAGGTGTTTTCCTATGACCAGTACATTCTCTTGGCAAAACTCTATTAGCACTTATCATCAATCAAAACACCCTACACATATTAACTCACTACACATATTAACTCACTACACATATTAACTCTCTATTTTAAGATGAGGAATGTAAGGCACAGAAAGAGCAAGTAATGTGTCTAAGGTCACAGAGCTGGTGGATGGTTCAGCTGGGTTTTGAACCAAGGTCATCGCTCTCAGATGCTCTGTTTTTGTCTGTTATGCTCTGCTCACTCTCATTTTCTAAATCATGTCATATACCTTTAATTCAAGTCCAACCTCTCACATCCAAGTGAGAGGGAACACATATCCCAGTGTTTCTTTCCCCTCCATAGACTCCTTTGAATTTTACAAACTATTGTGATGTCAAAAGGAAGATGAAGGGGGTGGAGTTTGTGCAGATACTGTGTCACCATTATATCCCAGTGCCCCCAGCCACAAGGTGATGTGCCAGGGCCCACTGTCTCCGGGAAGGTCACAGAGGTGATCCTCCCAAGCCCCAGGTGGAACAAAGGTCAGTCCTAGGGGATCACACCTGCATCTATGAAGGGCATGTGCTCAGGGATCAGACAGCAGCACCCATGGACCTCAAGTCAGAAGTTCTGCCTCTTCCTGCAGATATGACAGGAGGAGAACCAGCCTCAGCGTGAACCACCCATCTTAACCAAGGGAGCTTCCTCTTCCTTTTCATCCAGGCACTTACTCCTTTGCCCACTTCCCCTTTTAACTTCATTTAACTTTGCCTTTGAAACACAAGTGTGGAGCAGGGAGCTGGGAGCTTGCTTCAGTGGGGTTCCAGAATGAAACAAAGTTATTCACTACCAAGCCTTCCTGGTTTAGAGTATTACTTTTTCATTCCTTCTTCCCTAGGCTCTCAGAACTGGAAGGAAATTAACATTTCCCAATATGACACACCTACCCCAGTCTGTGCAAGATGCTGGCAAAGAGCAAATGACAAGGGTAAGTCAATAACAGAAGCTGTTAGCAAATTAAACTGAAATCAACCTGTATCCTATTTAACCTTTTCATTGTTCTACTCTGAAAATTTGCCATAGAGTAAATGTAGGGTTTTTTTTAAGGTGAAAACTCTTAGAGACTTGAAGTTGGTCTTTATGCCCCTACTAAAGTCTTGATTTTCCAGTGTAAACAGCCCTCCAACATACCTGTCCACACTCCCACTTCCAAATGAAATGGAAGATTGGAAGCTAGTAGGCATGACCTTTGCTCAGTTTTCAAAGGCTTCCCCATCCTGTTTCTACAGCTTCTTGGGTCTCCTCATGTACTTGCTTTCCCTTAACATGTTTAATCTCCTTCTTCTGCTTTAGCCTCACTTTCCATTTTTCTCATCCTGTCTCCATAGTCTTACTCATCTACTCAAAGATTCCCACTGCCCACAGGATATATTCCATGATCTTGAACATTGGCTTGAACCATCCTGTGACCTGATCTTGGTTCCCCTTTTCTACACTGTCCTGTGTGTATCATATATTAGTGTTGTTGTCAAAGTTTTCAAGTCTTTGTTCTAAACTCATGCTGGCTTACGCTTCCATATTCCTTCAAAATTCATTGGGGCCCTGTGGCTTGTTTACACCAACATAACACAGGTAGCAGTGACGCAGCTCACTCCCTGCAAATGCTTTGATAGTGCTAACTGAAAAAAAAAAAAAAGTACAACCTAAAAGTCAGCAATTCTGTTTGATTCAGCAAGCTTTCTGAGAACTTCAAGCCCGGGGGCAACTTCTCATAGCTCTAGGGCACTGCTCTGCAGAGATAAAGGAGGAGCCAGGACATATATGAGTTTTTGCAATAAGAAAACAGTCTGAACATGAAAATATTACTGTTCATTAAAGCAAGATTAAATAGCTAAAGTTAAAACGTCCAAGTATTTTACAATGTATGAGAAGATGCAAGAGCCTGGGCTTATTGAAATCATTATTTTGATATGCACCTTAGCTATCTAGGGCAGTATACTTATTTTTCTCATCCTGAATCACCTGTGGGCACACAGATTTATGGGGGAGGTGGCTTCATAGCTTCAGTAGCTGAAGGCTTGATGAAGGGCATCCTTTTGCCTTCCAGAATTCTGTCAGGGCTGACTATAGGGAGTGGCTGTATTGTGATGATTGGATTCCTGCATCATCCTTTGTTTACTGATATGGCTGGCAATCCTTTCCATTCACAATAGTCAGTTCATGAATAAGTATCTGCCCTTCCCCCAGCCATGACAACCAGTGGCACTGCAGTTGGTGAAGCCTCCAGCAGGCTGCATCCTTAGGAAATTTTTTTAATCAGAGCGGCAGACAACCTTTAATGGACAGAGCTGTTATGTTTTATTTTTTCCCCACCATGTGGCACGCAAGATCTTAGTTGCCTCTCCAGGGATTAAATCAGCACCTCCTGTAGTGGAAGGGCAGAGTGTTAATCACTGGACTGCCAGGGAAGTCCCAAGGCTCTTATTTTGAAATTGGTTATGGCTCGACCGTCAATACTGCCCAGACTGACTGATTAAAGGTATCCATAGAGCTAAGCCTGCCAGATGAATGACTGTCCCTGTAGGCCAGTACGGTGCCAGTTATGCCCTCTTTGATGACTGCTTCCTCCTCCTGACCACCCAATAAGCAAAGTCTTTCTAATCCCTTGAGACAAAGCTCAGTTGCCACTGCCACCAGGAAACTTTCAGAAATTTCCATCCAAGGCAGGACTCTGGGAGCATGTCTGTCTTACAGTCTGGTGACATTTCTTTTCTGACATTTGATCCCCTGCTAAGCCATGCAGGAAAAGCTGATCCTTCAGGTGGACAGTCTCATTAGGGACTGGCTCATGGCAAAGAATCATGAAATGCACCTCACCCCTTGGGCCCAACATCTGTGGTCTGTGCTCAGGCCTTACAGTGTTCCTGCACCCTAACCTCCTCTACACAGGAAGCATTTTCCATGCTAAGCTTAGAATACCTTGAAGAAGTGCTCATTGAAAGAATGAATATTTTCTAATAGATGAGATCCTTTCTCAGTTCCCCACACCATCCCCAATCCTCTAGTCTCCCCTGCATCATTTCTTCATTTTCTGAGCCAGGACTAAGGAGCAGTCCTGGTTGTGACAAGTTTTATTCTTTGCCGAATTTTTGCTTCTTGCCCTGATTGAGTTTAAGAAACTTAGAGGAATGTTCATATTATGGTCAGTCAGAGCAGATATTATTAATTGGCCAAGTGAGAGGTCCCCTTAATAATATCAAGAGTAGCCTGAATAGTACTGAAACTTCTTCTAAAACAAAAATTTCTGAATCATCCAATTAAAGTCTTGGATAAGAGAAGTCCCCTGGGGCAATCTAGAAGTACTACATGCAGGTAATTGGCTACAACCTAAAACATGAATTGACCTTTAAACTAGCATTCAGTCCTGTCTGTAATAGAAAACATTTGATTTATATGCAAAAGTACAAGAAATCAAAAATCATTATAAATGATCATATGAATCAGGTCCAGCATCTTGAGTAAGCTGTCTACTCCTGGTGTCGTCATCTTGTCCTGGTTGTAAGCATGGTTTCCTTCGTTTGAGTATTTTCGTTTCAGGTGAGTTTGAGATCAGCAGCCCTCTATAGACCAGTCCAGTGAAGGGCTTTTATAAGCAGAAATTAATCCAAGAGTCATTTTCCTTTCAATTACACTGAGTATGAGCTGCTGAAGAGTACCTGATACAGCTCCTTTCATCCATCTTGAAAATAATCCTTTACATTTTGTCTTCCAGTACACATCATTCCCTGGTTACAGGTCATGGGGCATCTAATTTTCATCAAAAGTTTACTGAGATAAGCTTCAGAAAAAGAAAAAGAAAAAAGAAAAAAAAAAACATTGAGTGTGTTTTTAATAATTAATTAAGTTTACCTTAATATGTTGTAAAAGCAAGGAACTATCTAGGAAGTGAATCACTAAATATAGCTCTCCATTTACAAAATTTAGATTTAACATTGATTGCAACATAATCTTTTTCTCTCTAAAATTACCCTGATTTCTATCAAATATATCAAATATATTTCTATCAAATATATCTATCAACAAATTAAAACTGATTTGTTTGTAAAATAAGTCTGATCTCAAAAACGTTGGCCTGATAATTTTTATAATTAATCCTATAGGCTTTCTGATTTACTGAAACTTCTATAACCAGGACGATTAAATGAATCAGATGGTATTTTAAGTGCTTTGGATGGCCTGCCATGTTGCCATCCCGCTTGGGATGATACCCACAGGTAGCTGGAATCAAAGGGCCCCTGAATGTGACTCTTCCTCTGCCAGGTTCTGTCCCCTCCACGTCCAGAGCAGGAATTCCTACAGAAAGGACAGGAACTCCAGCAAGGTTTACTGGAAGACACCGGTGAGTCTAGACCTCTGGCAGGTACCATTCTTTCCCAAGTATTTCTTCCTTCCCTCCTGGGTCCTGAGCAATCTTCCCACATCTTGGTTCCTGGCTAGTGAACTGCTCCTCCCTTCCCTTACAAATATCCCCAGAGCCCCACTTCTTGGCTCCCTCCCTACACAGGCCCTATTCTTCACCTGCAGATGGCACTAAAGAGGAGAAAACTAGGGAAAGGGATGCCCAGTTCATTCTTTCTAAAAATGTCCCCATTCCTCCAGGCCCTATCCTGGCTCATCAGAGTTTCCATCTGGATTTCACTCAGCTTAGCAGGGAGGGTGAGATGGGAGGGGGTGGGGGGTAATTCAGAGTGGGGGACAATGATCAGATGACAGGGGAAGAGCTGGTGTGATGAGCATGTGGGCTCCAATCACTCAACCAGTGGGACCTGCCAGAGTCTGCTTTCCCTGAGGGTATCACTAAAGACAGAAACTTCAAAATGGACATTTTGTAAATTTATTACAAGAAGATTTAAAAAATAACAAAAATATAAAAGAATAATATCGTGAACCCTGTATTTCGAGACTCGGCATCAAGAAGCATTACACAACTCTAGTCCCTTAGTTAGCCCAGGCTGTCATAGACCTGAGGCTACAGGTCCAAGATTAAGGCACTGGTCAGCTGA
The DNA here is from genome assembly GCA_007570785.1 of Antilocapra americana. Lineage (NCBI taxonomy): Eukaryota > Metazoa > Chordata > Mammalia > Artiodactyla > Antilocapridae > Antilocapra > Antilocapra americana. The sequence continues at coordinate 150,017 of ML663600.1, read as the reverse complement.
GCTCCTAGGGGAGTGTTCCAGTGAAGAGTGGTCTTCGATCCTGGGTGTCTTCTTGGCCAGCAGACAGTTCTATCTTGCTGTGTCCTCACATGTCTTTGGGGTGTGGGGGGAGGGCAGGGGGAGAGAAAGAAGGAGGGAGTTAGAGGGAAGGAGAGGGAGAATTGGAGAGGGGACAAGAGAGAAATAAAGAAGTTCTCTGGCAGCTCTCCAAAAGCCTTTAATCCCAAAATGAGGGCCAGCCATCAAGATAAAAAGTGAAAGAAAGAAAGAAACTGAAGTCGCTCAGGCCTGCCCAACTCTTTGCAACCCCATGGACTATAGCCTACCAGCTTCCACCATCTATGGGATTTTCCAGGCAAGAATACTGGAATGGGTTGCCATTTCCTTCTCCAGGAGATCTTCCCGGCCAGGGATTGAACTCGGGTCTCTGGCATTGTAGGCAGATGCTTTACCATCTGAGCCACCGAAAAAGTCAGTCTCAAGATAATCACCTCCCAAAGGCCCTACCTTCTAAAGCCATCATATCAGGAGATAGGGACGCAGCATTTGAATTTGGTGTGTTGGTAGCTTGGTCTTGTCCGACTCTTTGCAACCCCATGGACTGTACCCTGCCAGGCTCCTCTGTCCATGGAATGTTCTACACAAGAACACTCTAGTGGGTAGCCATGCGCTTCTCCAGGGGATCTTCTGACCTAGGGATTGAACTCAGTTCTCCTGCATTACAGGCACATTACAGTCTGAGTGACCAGGAAAGCCTTTGGGTTTGGAGATGGACACAACACAATACAGGGAAACTACACAGAAATTTCTTTGAAAATCAAGACAGACCCTCATTTAAAATGTTCTACTTTTAAAATGTTTATTCATTTTTGCTGAAATTATTTTAAGGAAAAGATTACCATTTCACAAAATATACATGACCACCAAGCTCTTTAGTTTCAAATAAAATTAATATGCAATATCGAGTCCATGTTCAAATTTATCTGTGCTGTGCTTACTCTCTCAGTCGTTTCCGACTTTTTGTGACCCCATGGATTGTAGCCTGCCAAGTTCCTCTATCTATGGAGATTCTTCATGGATAGGCAAGAATACTGGAGTGGGGTGCCTTGCCCATCTCCAGGGGATCTTCCCACACGAGGGATCAAACCCAGGTCTCTCTCATTGCAGGTGGATTCTTTGCCATCCGAGCCACCAGGGAAGCCCAAATGTCTCTAATCCTCTGAAAAATGACTTCTAACAGTTTATTTATTCAAATCAGAGTCTAGATAATGTACACTTATATTGCATGTGATCTTTCTCAGACTTTAAATAAATAACAGTCTCCCCCATTTCATGCCATTTATTTGTTTAAGAAGTGGGAGTAGATGGGGTCGTTTGTCTCATAAAATGTCCCAAGTATTGGGTTTAGAGCAGGACTCCACAACACCAGTACCAGGACGAGGACCAGTCCTTGGTCTATTAGGAACCAGGCAGCATAGCAGGAAGTGAGCAGCAGGCCAGTGAGTGAGGCTTCATCTGTATTTACAGCTGTTCCCCATCACTCTCCCATCACCCCCAGATGGAACAGTCTAGTTCCAGGAAAACAAGCTCTGTGGTCCCACCGATTCTGCCTTATGGACAACTGTCTAATTATTTCATTATATATCACAATGTAATAATAATAGAAATAAAGTACACAATAAATATAATGCCCTTGATTTTTTTTATTGTTTTTATTTTTTTTTGTGGGTTTATGCATTACATGTTTAATCACTTACTGAGAACATTTTTTTAAAGTTATACTCTTATCAAGAAAATGAGAAAAAAAATACATTTTCTGTGATTTTTATGCCACAACCACCACTGTTCAGTAGATAATTTAATATAAAACAATTACACCAACATATCTTGTTCCATTTCCCCATCAGACAGAAATACAACTTTTAGGATGGCTTTAAAATAACTATTCAGGTATTCTAAAGTTTTTCAGTCATAAAATTATCAAAATATGCTTTCTATTAATTCCTAAAGCAAACATCTCAAATATAAACAGGTGTTATTGTTGCTATCTTGCAAACATGTGATCTCATTCTACATGCAGCTCCCTTTCTAAAGAGATTTAAAATTTTTTTTTCATGGGCTAAATTATGAAGTTTCTGTATTCAAAGAATTACTCTGCAAGACTTATAATTTCTTTTTTTTTTTTTTGCACAAAATTAATGTTTATTCCCCCTTTACGTCATATTCCTGGATCCTTCACCCATGTTACATGAGAAAGAAAAACTAAAGCAAAACAAATGAAAAACTGAAATCAGAATCACTAATGTTATCAAGTAGGGAAACAAATAAATTAAAATCTAGCAGCCATCAGCAAGAGTACAGCACAGATAATGCTGTAAAAAGAAACAAAGAAAATTGCCAGAAAACTGTATGCATCATACTCTTTCAAACCAGCAAAATATGCTCCTGCATACAATGGAACGTAAACAAAATCATTCTCTTGTAAGGTTTAGAAATGCAAGTTCTTTTTTTTTTTTTTTAATATTGTAGATGGGTCAAATTTGTTTGTAATGGTTATTTCTATTAAGCTATTACAGAGCAGGCCAGGAACACATTTATGGATTCTGGGGATGATGTGTACTGTAATTCTTTGATTGGGATAATGGACACTCTAGCCAAAAAAAAAGAAAATATGAACACAGAAGTATAAGACAAAAGCGAATGAGACCTCTCTTATATCTTAGCAACATGTAGATGGAAATCAAATTTAAATGCAGTCCACTCTGTTTTTGAAGAGGCTTTGGTTCAGCTCCCAAATCTCGATTGCTTGACGCAGTCTCCTATGAGAATACTCAGAAGGTGTCTTCTTAAACAACAAACCTATTTTTAGTGGTGGAGCCGCTCTTAGTAGCTGTGTCTGCGTGGGACTGATAACCAATCACTATCTTTGGAGGAAGGCCTAACCTTTCCTTGTATACCCTCCCTATATGTGTAACAGCTTCTCTGTTTTCACATTCAGTAGTCCATATTGCTATTTTATCACCTTTAGCTCTAACATTAACAACAGCTCCACATACATCATCACTGTAGTCATCAAAAGATTCTCCAATAAGGCACAGCAGTGTCTCTAGCCAAAAACGATCGAGGTCACTTCGTCTCTGCTGTTTGTTCAGTGTAATCAGCCATCGTCCTCCTCGTTTGTTTTTCTCATCTTCCCACATAGGCTCAATACCATCCTTAAAAAGTGAGTAGTCACAGCCAGGCATTAAATTACTAGGCAACTGGATATGGTTGTACAGAGCCCAAAAGTCTTCAACAGTATCAAACTTAGAGATCAATCGAAGGTTTGCTTGCCAAGTTTTGCTTTTATCATTTTTAAAAAACCAGAGTGCCCATCTATTCTGTAAAGGGTGTTTAATATAGTGTTCTGGGTTAGCAACCTCCTGATTAGATTCTGTTTTCTCTTCTTCTGTAGGCGGGGGATTCGGAGTAGGGGTGGTTTCCGGTTCCACAGTCGCCATCTTAGATCGATCTGTATAATTTCTTTTTACTACATAATTTTTAATAGTCATGCTTAAGCAACAAGGTCAATAGAATCTTGTAAATATTCTGCTAAATAACACTTTACATTTTTTTTTCAGTGTGGTAACACTAAAATAATCCCTATTTCCTTCATTCATATAATTTTGCAAAATGGGGAATAAATATACAAACACACAAGAATTTCCTAAGCAGGTAAGATTAACAGAGGTTAGAATTACATTTATTGATAGTGATAGCCTAAGACTGACCCTGACCCTAGTAACACCAAACTCAAAGTAGCTCTTGGTCAGAAAAGTGCGCTAGAGGGTACATGAAAGTGACACCTTGCGTTCTCCTTAGTGCTCTATTTGAGGTGATTTTCTTTTCAACTGTTAAACTGTATTAACTCCTAATAAAAAAGTAACTAGTCGAAATTAAAAACATTCTGATCAAAATGGGTCTGTACATGCCTTTCAAACACCTGCTGGTCATAGTCAGGAGGGAACTGCTCGCTGCACATTGGGCACACCTTCCAGTGACTTTCAACATGTTCTTCGAATTTGCTCTGATCATAGTTGGGAGGGAACATTAATTCACAGAGTGGACATTTCTTCTGAACATCAAAGCTGGGATCAAAGCAAAAGCTTGCTCCATGCCCACGTAAATGCTGACTTGGAGGATCAGGAGCAGTGGGCACTTTCTCATCTTCTTTACTATCCTCAGGGTCTTCTAAACCATCAGGGCAGCTTAGGTTTCTAGCTGGCTGGCTGCAGACAACATTATCCTCCAGTCCCCAAGAGGGTACTCTCACAGGTGGCCTTTGGATTTCATCTGGGTAAAAAGCACCATCTGCTCCATCTCTTGTTTCTGGTGTTGCATAAGGATTACCATACTGCAGAACTGGTTGTGTAATTGACAATGCAGGAACATGACCACTTTTCTCTGAGCCTGTTTTGAGACACTGTGAGATCTGATGAGGACTTTGGGAATTATGGCCTTCCAATTTCCTTTCTGCTTGATTTTCTACACTCCTTTTATGTTCCTTCTCCGGGGAGAGGTTTTCCCAATATGAAGTTAGACCACTTATCTCTTTTTCTTTCTCGGCCAACTGAAGTTTGTAATTGTCCACTACTTCAGCTAGTTCCAGTTTTATGTTTTCAGCAATTTTCACTTGTTCTTTCCATTTCAGCTCCATTTTTGCAAGTTCATCAGCATATTTATTGCATTTTGTTTTCTCATCCTGCAAGAGTTGTTTACATTTATTATATTTTTCTGTTTTGTCAGCAATTTCTTTGGTCATTTCAGAGACTTGTCCCTTAGTTAGATTGTCAAAATCTGTCTCAGCTGTAGAAGGCAGTGGCTTTACATCTAGAGTAGAGGCAGTCGTAGCTGGGTCTGTGTTTATTGAGGCATCATTCACTTTCTGCTGACTCCCAATTTTCTTTGTGAAGACACTATTGCTATTAGCCAATTGGTCTGAAAGTTTATTTGTTTTTGGAGCCACTGGCATTCCTTAAATTTTTCTTTATAATGATCTGCTGCCATCTGAAGATGAAGTTTCAGATCCTCAACTTCTCTTCTCAGTTCATGTTCTAGTGTATCAGTCTTTTCCTGATCTTTATTCACAGCACTTAGTTTAAGCTCTGCCAGTGCATCAGTTAACTGCTTTTTTACTTTCTCATTTTCCAAGCGTGCAGTATGCAGATCTGCCATTGTTTTATCCCGCACATTTACAGCATCACTAAGTTCTTTAGCCAGAAAGACAGCTTCTTGCCGCGTTGCCTGAATGTGTTCTTCGGCTTTACAAAGTTGCTCCTTTAAAATAAATGTTTCTTCCTTACTTGAGGTTGTAAGCAAGAAGGTCCTTTGCAGATTCTCCTTTTCAGCCAAAGAGAACTGTAGTCTGCTAATCTCTTCTTTGAAATGAGTAATCATGTTTTCTTTGTTCCCATCTAAATTCTTTAAAGTCTGGACCTCTGACACAAGCTTGGTATTTTCTATTTCTGTATTCTTTAAATGTACCTTACAAAGTTCCTTCTCATCCTTTTCTGTCTTCAACTGACATTCAAGTTGTTCTCTTTCACACTGTGCCTTTTTGAGTTTGTCCTTTAAACTGTCTAATTCAGTTTCTTTTTCAATTGCTTTTTGAGTCACTGACACAATGTCTTTCTCAAGCTGGAGAGCTTTGGATGTAGCATCATTGTACCTCTTCTTAAATTCTTCATTTTCCATTTTTAAACTTTTTGAGACATCAGTAATTGCCTTTTGCTCTGTTTGCAACTGATCACATCTTTCTTTCTCATAGTTAAGTTCTCTTTCCATTCTTCCAACTTGTTCTCAAAGTTGTGCTGTTTCCTTTTCCAGAACAGCAGTTAACTTTAACAGTTCTTCTTTTTCTTTCATGGTTTTCTCAATTTTCAACTCAAGAAGGCCAGCTTTTGTGGTCACCACCAACATATCAGAATTCCCTTCATCTTCCATAGTGAGCAGCTCTTCAACTGGAGAAGCAGCTCGGAACTGAAAAGGTGTACTTTGCTCCATGAATTTCACCCTTATGGGTAACGTAACAGAACTGATAAAACTCTCCATCATCATTTGGAGGGTAATATCCTTGAAATGCTAACACACAATTGACTGTTGATCCTTCTACATAATGTTCAGGCATAGGGGACCATAAAAATGTGTAATAATCACAAGCAGTACTCCATCCAACCTTGAATATACCAACGCAATCTTTTGGATGTGGATGGATATATGGAGTTAAAGTATAATGACATTCTAAGTGTGCATTAGGAAGATAACTCTTGGCCACATTTTGAAAGATGACATGGGCAAAGTTGGGAGTCTGCAATGGAACTTCTTGAAAGGATGTCATTGTGAATCGAGTGAGGAACTCCCGGGGAGAGGAGAGTGTTAAAGAGGTTTCCGAGCTTCAGCCGCCATAAGACGCCGAACCTCTTCCGCCACCACAGCCTCCCTCTACCTGCCCTTGATTCATCCTGAAATTATCCCCTCACTCTGGCCTGTGGAAAAATTATCTTTCAGGAAACCAGTCCCTAGTGCTGATAAAGTTGAGGACCATTGGTTTAGAGGATTACTTCTCTGTTCCTTTATCTATATACTTCCCTGAAAACTGGTAGTTAGATCCAGACTTGAGTTCAGCAAATTTTATTGGAATATTTCATATGTAGTTCCATACATTTCTTAAGGCATCACTCCAAGTGGCTCATAATTTCTAGTTGTCCCACTTTGATTGATACTTAGATGCAGCCGGTCCTGAGTTGCCAACCTCTTACATCCATTATAAACTTCCTATTTAACATTTCATCTAATGATTTTAGCATCCATTGATGATCTTGTCCTAGATCCATTGTTTCATGAAACTGCTGCAAATAGTGGTTTCCTGGTTCTAACATTTCTTCTGATTTAGTTAATGAAATTCTTCAGTTAAAGAAAACATTTCTTGACCAATTACTTGTAGTTTTGTGAAACATGCCTTATGCAAACAAAAGTAGCACAAACTGATGATTATTTCCCTTTCTTGTGCTCACAATTTTGAGTTGGTGCCCTGGCAACCTGTCACAATGACAAATTAAATGTTGTCTATTAACATTTGGAACTCCTGGCTTTGTATATATTGATTTGTTTCAATCAAGTTGATCTGATGATAACATTGTCCCACTTTCGGCCTCATCAAATGGATTCCTAAACATTTTGTCCCACTCGTATCAGTCTTGAAAGCACTCAGATTTCTAGTCCTTCAAGATTCCCAGTCATAGCTTGTACTTTTCTTGGCCCAGCCCTGAAATCAGCTATATCTTCAGGAAACCATGGATTTTCTCATGAGAAGTGAATTGAGATCACAACCTAGCCCTCAAGATTGTCACTGTTACAAGCTCACACCACTTCTAGGCTTTCCAGTGGTCAGAACCAGGAAGTACAGATTTCTTTAAAAAAAAAAAAAAGCTAAGAATTGATTGGTGCAAACTTCTGCTTTGAATTTGAAATTTCAGACTGCAGAGTTCTACTTAAGTTTATTTTGTTTCATACTTATCCACTTTTCTCTATCCACTGAACGTTTTGCTTCAGAACAACATGAGTTTCAATTGCTAACTGGTTTAGCCTGTCACATACATACAATTTTATCACAATTTGTAGTTGTTCAGTCACTCAGTCATGCCTTGTGACCCCACGGACTGCAGCCCACAGGCTTTCCTGTCCTTCAGCATTGCCTGGAGTTTGCTCAGACTCATGTTCATTGAGTCGGTGATGCCATCCAACCATCTTGTCCTCTGTCGTCCCCTTCTCCTTCTGCCTTCAATCTTTCTCAGCATCAGGGTCTTTTCCAATGAATTGACTCTTCTGATCAAGTGACCAAAATATTGGACCTTCAGCTTCAGCATCAGCCCTTCCAATGAATGTTCAGGGTTGATTTCCTTTAAGATTGACTGGTTTACTCGCCTTGCCGTACAAGGGACTCTCAAGAGTAAGAGTCATATTCAGCACCACAGTTCTTGATTCTTCAGTGCTCAACCTATTTATTGTCCAGATCTCACATCTGCACATGATTACTAGAAAAACTGTAACTTTGACTATAGGGACCTTTGTCAGCAAAGTAATGTCTCTGCTTTTTAATACACTGTATAGGTTTGTTATTGCTTTTCTTCCAAGGAGCAAGTATCTTTTACCCTGATTCATGGATCTAATATTCCAGGTTCCTATTAAATATTGTTCTTTACAGCATCGGACTTTACTTTCACCACCGGACAAATCTACATCTGGGCGTCATTTTGGCATTGGCTCAGGCTCTTCGTTCCTTCTGGAGCTATTTCTCTGCTCTTCTCCAGTAGCATATTAGACACCTATCGACCTGGGGAGTTCATCTTTCAGTGTCATACTTTTTAGCCATTTCATACTATTCATGGGGTTCTTAAGGCAAGAGTGCTGAAGTGGTTGGCCATTTCCTTCCCCAGTTTTCACAATCATAGTAGCAATATTGCCAACAACAAGGTATTGGGTATAGTCTCAGATTTCTTTACTTTTTCAATTTTGGTTGTCTTTGGAGTGGGGTGGGGCGGGACTATTTTTCTTTGTTGATACTTCTTCTTAGACATTATTCCACTCTGAATGTAGAGTCAAAATTCTGCATTTTAAACTAATGATTTGTTTTGGGCGGTTATATCAGCAACTTGATGTAATTAGGCTCATTAGTCTTAATTCATTCTCTACTTCTGTAGATGTACATATTTATCTATTTTTTATTCTTTAACACATATACATGGTTACAAAGTCAAACTGTAAAACAAATAAAGCTTCACTCCCTTCTCTGCCTCTCATTCATAAATTAAAATTGTTGTTAGTTTTCACTTAATTCTTAAACTGTTATTGAAAATAGACATATAGATGTGTGTATAGAGGAGCGACTATAAGCAGTCTTTTGGTTCCACTTTTTAAAAGAACCAACAGTGTATCCTAAACATCTCACCCATTTCTCTCCTTCCTCATCTGCATTACACCCAAGTGTTGGGATGCCCTGTGCCTTGTTCCACATTCTCCCTTGGATGGTCACTTCAGGTCTGTTTATAATCTTTTGCTTTGCTAAATAGTGTTATAGTGAATAGCTTGTGCATCTGGCTTTGTGCATTCATCCCAAGGTATCTTTCAGATAGATCCCTAAACTTAGAATTGTTGAGTTAAAGGACATATGCGTGTCATTTGTTAGATGCTGTCAACTCCCCTCCAGAGGGACTGAACCATCAAGGCTGAATTTTAACAAGGTGCAGAAATGAGGGTTATGTCACAGCACCATCTATATACACTTGGGGACCAGGATGCCTAGCAGTGCTTATCAGTCTGGAACTGACTGGAGCTAGGTTACAGTTCGTCCATCCAGTCTGGGTAGTGCTTTAAAAATAACAGACGACCTTAAGCAATATATCCTCCCTCATGCCACCTTATTTAGTCATCTAGTACTGGACAAGCAGGCCTGAAGTGAAAGCCCATTCCCTACTTGCCTCTCAGCAGCATCCATAACGGGAACTTTGTAAAAACCAAATTCAAAAACTTATTAGATGTTGAATTAAGTCCTTCATTGCTGGTGACAGAAACCCAACTTGGACAGCTTCTGTGACCTGGAAATTATCAGATCACAGAGCAATAACATCCACGGATTGTGACAATGCCAGGAACAGCAATATTCTTGGCCTCATTCTCCTTATTTGATTCTGTTCATTTTTTCACTGTGTTCCACCCCTCCTTTACCTAGATAATCTCAAATTTCTATTTCAAATTCTAGAAAGAGTGGGCCCATTGGATAATCACAGTTGCCGCAACTGGACAGAATTTGTATGTTCTTGCCTCCACATTGGCTGCCAGGCAGCTTATGAATGAATGGCATTGGGTCAAGTGTGCTTCTCCAATGAGTGGTCACCTGTTAGGACAAAGATAGGCTTTTTGGGGAAGGCTGTCTCCCCTATTGACCCTTCTGAGACACCAGAAACTCTTTTGAGTGATGCCGTACGTGGTTTTCCAAACATTTCACTTTGAAAATATCATCAGAGTAACTATCACTGATAGCAGCTGCCAGAAAGCTGGGTTGAAACTGTTTCTAGAGGGTGGGGAGGGCCTGGGTAGATGACCTGAATGTTGTGTTATATGCCCTTTTGTACTATATAACGTTTCATCTTCTGTTTGTATTACTTAAGGGTAACACACTAGAAAGCACTAATGATACATTAATTTGAGTTTATGCTCAGGAATCCTTTCACTTACTGATACTGTTGTGGAAAGTGGAATGTGGCACAATAGCTGGAGGTAGAGTGGTCACGTTGAACCATGAGGTGATCAGGAGACTAGAGGCTATGGCTGGCCACACAACAAAAGAGGGGGATCCTGAGACCTGACACCATGGAGCTCCATGCCCCAAGACACTGCTGGATGCCCACCTCTGGAATTTTAAGAAAGGGAATAAACCACTTTTGTAAGCCATTTTTGTTTTGGGTTTCTTGTCACTGACATTTTTTAAGTCTCAAAATCTGCTATTGGAAAGCCCATCTTATACTCCCAAGACTGGGTAAATATCCCTGTTGTATGTTCTTCAAACATAACAACTTTTCCTTTCTTAGCCTTCACTACATTTTTCTGGAATGGAATATTCACTGCCTCTCTGTATAAATAGAGTATATGAAGGTCCCTACTGAAGGCAACTTCTCTAAGGGTAGACAGAGACTGTTTCATCCATCATTTTACACAGATTCTATAAATTTCTAAAACAAAGTTAGCAATTTGTAAATGTGACAGACATAGTGATCCCACTGAGGGTGTTGAGAGGAAATGACAAGCTGCTCTCTGAGTCAGCTGGGTCAGTGCCAAGTTATTTAGGGTGGGGTTGGGAGAGGGTGATGCTGGGCCTCCTGAATAACTACAGATAGAGAGTTAGAATAAAGGAGAGAGGGGACAAATGTGGAAAGAAAGTCAAATCATCAGAGGCAAGTGGCATTAGAAATGGGTAAAGAAAGTGAGACAGGTGGGTCACAAGGTGAGGCAACAAAGAAGAGATATTTAAGAAACTGAGTTATTGGGAGAGATTTCAAATCTGAGATGGAAAAGCAATTTTCAAAACTAGCTTGGCCATTTGATATGTATAATTTGCAGTTCAGTCCTCAGGAAACCTCAGAGGAAGACATTTTCCTTTTCTTGCCCCTAGAACACAAGTCAGATCCATCTAGCTATCTGTCATTCCTGCTTTTCCCTTCTGGCTTTCACACTGTGCCCAGCAGTTTTATCTGTTCTATCCAGAAAGGTTTTGTTCTCTGAAGCACAAGCTGGGAGTTGTCTACAAAATGATCCATTCTTGAGACTTCTTGAAAAAAAAGAAAAAAAGGAAAGAAAGAAAGTAATTTGTTACACATACATGTTAAACAGTTAAAGACTGCATTTCCCACTCTTCTTTGCGCTTAGTCATGACTGGTGACTTTGTGATCTAAGCAGATCTGAAAGAGGAATTTCTTGGAAGGCTGCTTGCAAGGAACTGATTCAGCTGGAAGATGAATCTCTTTGCCTTCCCCGCTTTCTTCTTAACTGCTGTCTGGATTTCAGGTGTGATAGCTGGAATTCTTGCAATTGTGCTAGATCATCAGGTCACCTTGGAGATGAATCCAGTGAAGCTCTGGATGGCCAACCTCCAGATTTGTTACAGTGGAGTAAAGAATATTAAGTTTTACCTTGTTAAAGTTATGATACTTTTTAGTTCAGTTCAGTTTAGTCTCTCAGTCATGTCCAACTCTTTGCTGTACCATGGACTGCGGAAACCCATGCTTTCCTGTCTGTCAACATATCCCGGACTTTGCTCAAACTCATGTCCATCAAGTCGGTGATGCCATCCAACCATCTCATCCTCCATCATACCCTTTTCCTCCTGCCTTCAGTCTTTGCCAGAATTAGGGTATTTCCCAATGAGTCAGTTTTTCTCATCAAGTGGCCAAAGTATGGTACTTTTAGGTTTTTGTAATGTGTGTATAAACTTTTAGGTTTTTACAATGTGTGTATAAATTTGTTAATAGCATATAGTTAATGTGATATAGCTTTATTATTGTTTTGTTGGATTAGTGAATGGATTTATAAGTTTTTATTTTCCTGTATAATTTTATTAAATTGATGCATAAACCACACATACACCTAATCTTGTATAAGTGCAGAATTGTGATTTCTAATAGTTTGGGATTTTTTGTCTTTATTTACTTATTTTTGCTTGGCCTCCACACTTACTAACACCCTAGTATATGTCCTCTCTGATAATCTTATCCAAATGCATATCTGCAGGCCAAAAGAGGCTGAGAGCACGGTGGGGAGAGCCAAAGCAGAGTGAAGCACAGGGACATGAATGAAGGGTAGTGGCCTTGGTGCTCATCTTGAATGTCCTTCAGTAGGATCACATGCCCCTGCCTTTCTGTGCACCCACCACCCCAGATTTGCCATGACCACGGAAGTTACTTCAGCCAATGGAAATCAGAAGAGGTGATATGTAACTTTCAAATGGAACCCCTTAAGAACCAGAGTCTAATTTGCCACACACTCCCTTCGCCTGCGTTCAGAGGGAGTCTCCATCTGCTTTCCTCCCTGAGAGACTGTGATGAGCAGGGCTTCCTCCCACACATGATAGATTTGAGAAATACACCTTACTTAAGAGTGGTCATTGAATTTTAGGGGTTCAGACCTTCATAGTGCAAGTCAACATTTCTTCACAGAAGCAGGAGTGTTAACAGGTAACTAAACACCTAGCATAGGGCTACCCAGACAAAAATTCCATTTCCTAGCCACTTAAATAAAATTACCCCTGTGACTTCATTGCAACCAGTAAGAAATGAGTGAAAGTAATTTTCTCAATCCTGGTTATGCCTCAAACAAAAGGGACATATCCTGTTCCCCTTCTTTCGCCCTCTAGCTGGAATGCAGATGTAATGACAGGAGTTGGAACAACTATATTAGACCAGAGATAAGGATTACATGTGGAAGATGGCAAAGCAAGAAGAAAGAAGTGGGTCTCCATCACTGTGGAGTAACCTAGACTATTATATGAAAGGGAAATGAAATTGTATTGTATTTAAGACAATGTTATTTAGGGTTTGATTACGCAGTTGAACCTGTAACCTGGCATTCATAATTTAATAATTGATCTTTGTGTTAGCCTTATTTTGATATTAGAGTCAGGGGTACAGAGACAATATCCAGTCACATATGCTTGCAATTGAGTCAAGTGAGAGCTTTACCCTCCGGAAGCTAGAGCATGGGTTTCAGAAACCAGCAAGGACACAGTCACATGGCAGGGACAGCTTCAAGATGCTGTAGGGACACTTGGCAGGGGAAACTGAATCAGTCCTCATCTCAGGGGATTGCCTGAAGCAGGGGACAATCTTATCTCTCCAGAAATAGCCCATGATGCCAGGTTTCATGGAAAAATGATTTATTTCAAAGCTCCTCCCAGGACTTCCTTTTTCATCCAGTGGTTAGGAGTCCACCTGCCAGTGCAGGGAATATGCATTGGAGATCTGGTTCAGAGAGATTCCATGTGCCCCAGAGCAACTAAGCGGGTGGGCCACAACCACTGAGCCTGTATACCCTAGAGCCTGTGAACTGCAACAAGAGAAGTCACTGGAATGAAAAGCCAGTGCACTGCAACTGAAGAGGAGCCCCTGCTCGGTGCAAACAGAGAAATCCTGAGCAGCGATGAAGATGCAGTGCAGCCAAAAATTAAAAAAGAAATTGTCCCAAAGAAACAAGTGAGGTCACAGAGGAAGTAGGACAGGAAAAAAGGATGAAACCAGCTTGAGTCTGATTTCAAGGAAATCTCAGAGAGGGAAGCTGGAGCCTGTTTCCACAGGGATCTCTGGAACATAAGTTGTGCCTCAGAGTGTCCCAGCCCAAGGCTAGGGAACTGGGCTTTCACACTCCCAGCAGCATCTACCTCACAGACTTCAAGTAGCACCCAGCTGGTGTCTATGGGTGTTAGATCCTGCAAAGACAAGTCAAAAGTGCCCGCTAGAAGCCAAAGCACATCAAAGCCAGGGAAACTGCAACCTCAGATAATAACACTTATAGGGGTACTGCACCAGCTCTGCTCACTCCAGCATCATGTCAGGAGCCCTGAGAGTCAAAACAGCTCCACAGATCTCTAGAGGCTACCTTTTTTCAAAACTTTAGCTGTTAATTTATACTGGAGTATAGTTGACTTATAGCACTGTACTAGTAGTAGTTGTATGGGGACATAATGCCCTTGTACATATGCATGTATCATTCTTCTTCGATTCCTTTCCCATACAGGTTATTACAGAATACTAAGTAGAATTCCTCAGCTATACAGTAGGTCCGTGCTGATTTTCTCTTTTATATATATTAGTGTATATATTTTATTTTATTTATTTATTTATGTATTTATTTATTTTTCTTCACATTATCGTGTTGGTTTTGCCATACATTGACATGAATCCACCATGGATATACATGTGTTCCCCTTCCAGAACCCCCCTCCCACCTCCCTCCCGATTCCATCTCTCTGGGTCATCCTGGTGCACCTGCCCTGGGCACCCTAAATCAAGCATCAAACCTGGGCTGGTGATGGATTTCAGGTATGATAATTTACATGTTTCAATGCCATTCTCCCATATCATCCCACCCTTGCCCTCTCCCATAGAGTCCAAAAGACTTTTCTATAGATTTGCATCTCTTTTGCTGTCTTGCATACAGGGTTATCATTAGCATCTTTCTAAATTCCATACACATGTGTTAGTATACTGTATTGTTGTTTTTCCTTCTGGCTTACTTCACTCTGTATAATAGGCTCCAGTTTCGTCCACCTCAGTAGAACTTATTCAAATATATTCTTTTTAAAGGCTGAGTAATATTCCATTGTGTATATGTACCACAGCTTTCTTATCCATTTGTCTGTTAATGGACATCTAGGTGGCTTCCATGTCCTGGCTAGTGTATACAATGTGACGATGAACATTGGGGTACACATGTCTCTTTCAATTCTGGTTTCCTCAGTGTATATGCCCAGCAGTGGGATTGCTGGGTCATATGGCACGTCTATTTCCAGTTTTTTAAGAAATCTCCACACTGTTCTCCATAGTGGCTGTACTAGTTTGCATTCCCACCAACAGTGTAAGAGGGTTCCCTTTTCTCCACATCCTCTCCAGCATTTATTGCTTGTAGTCTTTTGGATGGCAGCCATTCTGACTGGTGTAAAGTGGTACCTCATTGCGGTTTTGATTTGCATTTCTCCGATAATGAGTGATGTTGAGCATCTTTTCATGTGTTTGTTAGCCACTTGTATGTCTTCTTTGGAGAAATGTCTGTTTAGTACTTTAGCCCACTTTTTGATTGGGTCGTTAATTTTTTCTGAAATTGAGCTTATATATTTTAACCTCATACTCTCAGTTTATCCCTCTCAAATCCATCCTCTGGTAAACATACTTCTGTGCTGAGTTCTGAATGTGAAGATTCAGGGTCTGATGTGACTCTTTACCAACTGATCAGCCTAGACAAGCCCAGGCTCATCTCTAGTTTGGGGCTCCTTTGGTGTAGCACTGCAGGCCCTCACCTTTTCATCCCCACTGACTTTGGCATCTGCTTTGGTAAGGCTCCAGAAGGTCAAACAAAGTTCCCCAACACTCCCGGTCAAGCTAGACGTCAGAAGGAAAAAAAAAATTGCCTCTCCTCCAAGCAGCAGTTCCAAGGCAGGCCCCAGAGCAGCTGTAGGTTAGACAGCCTCTGCTTAAACTCATGGGACTTGGAAGCCCGCAGTGCAGCCCATTCATTCCACAGATGGACAGCCCCGCACGGAGATCACACAGCTTTCAAGAGACTGACTCAAGACTCTGACTTGCCTGAGGTCCAGTCCATGATTTGTCACTAACATCCCTTAGTCTGCAGTGAGCTTGGCCAAGTCCCTTCTGCTCTATTGGTCTTGATTCCTCATCTGGAAGCCAGAGACGGAACCAGATGATTCCCCGAATCATGGCATGACCATGAAGAGGCTCCCTAGTCCTGGACAAGCTCCTCACATACAGCAGGTGGAACAGGTATGAATCTGAGTCCCACACACCTGATTAACTTTGCCAACTAAGCCTTGTCCCTCACCATCTGGAGCTCCAGGATGGAGTCTCTAGCCACTGATATCACTACTGTCAGCACACCATGCAAGGGGTTTCAAGGCTGAGGTCAGGAGTGAGGTACTCGGTGCTCTGGGGAAACTGGAAGAAGAACACTTCAAAGAAATAATTTCAAAAGAAGATTTGAAGGGCTCGATATCTTGTATAATCCCATATCTGAAAAAGCACTAAAAGTGTTAACTACACAACTGCTCTTTCTCACTAGCAACAAACTTCTGCCAAAAAGTGTGCTTGCCTGCTGTACCCTCTTCACCAATAATGTGCACAGTGACCTCCCTCTCCTCACCTGTTCAGTGAAGCTCCTCGGAGCTAACTGAGAGGCCATATCCCTGGCTGTAGCCCTTGTTTGCCCCAAATAAAACTTGAGTCAAAGCTCTCACATTGTGCTGTAATTTTTCAATCCACACTTTATATAAAAGTCATATGGCACTTCCCATGAATCAAAGCAACCTACACATATAAACTCATTTAGTTCTGCTTCTGACCTGTATTTAAAGATAGAAAGCAGTAAGTAATCTGTCCAAGGACACACAGCTAGAACATGGCGAAGCTGGAATTTGAATGCTGGCTATCTGGCTCTAGCACTGTTCTTAAGTGCTCTGCTCACCTTCATTTTGTAAGCCATGTCACATACCTTTGTGTTTAACTCATGTTCAATAGTGTCTCCCCTCTAGGATGGAGAGAACATAGTTCCCCTCTCCTTCCTCCATAGAATCCTTTGACATTTTCAGACTACACCAGTCTGAATGTAGAGTCAAAATTCTGAAATTTTTTTGTAATTTTCTTTACTTTACTGTGTTGGTTTTTCCTTACATTGACATGAATCCGCCATGAGTATACATATACTCCCCCTCCAGAACCCTCCTCCCTCCTCCCTCCCTCCTCCCTCCCCCTGGCTCATCTCGGTGCACCAGCCCCGAACATCAAACCTGGGCTGGTGATTGATTTCACATATGATAATTAACATGTTTCAATGCCATTCTCCCATATCATCCCACCCTTGCCCTCTTCCACAGAGTCCACAAGACTGTTCTATACATCTGCTTTCCTTTTGCTGTCTCGCATGCAGGGTTCTCGTTACCATCTTTCTAAATTCCATATATATGCGTTAGTATACTGTATTGTTGTTTTTCCTTCTGGCTTACTTCACTCTGGATAATAGGCTCCAGTTCCATCCACCTGAGTAGAACTGCTTCAAATGAATTTTTTTTTAATGCTGAGTAATATTCCATAGTGTATATGTACCACAGCTTTCTTATCCATTCGTCAGTTGATGGGCATCTAGGTTGCTTCCATGTCCTGGCTATCGTAAACAATGCGGTGATGAACATTGGGGTACACATGTCTCTTTCAATTCTGGTTTCCTCGATGTGTATGCCCAGCAGTGGGATTGCTGGGTCATATGGCAGTTCTATTTCCAGTTTTTTAAGGAATCTCCACACTGTTCTCCATAGTGGCATTGCTAGTTTGCATTCCCACCAACAGTGTAAGAGGGTTCCCTTTTCCCCAATAAATCCTCTCCAGAATTTGCTTGTAGACTTTTGGATGGCAGCCATTCTGACTGGTATAAAGTGGTACCTCTTTGTGGTTTTGATTTGCATTTCTCGATTTAAAGTCACTTGAGTAATGTTATGTGTAGATGCCACGGAGGAGGAAATGGCAATCTGCTCCTGTATTCTTGCCTGGGAACCTCCATGCACAGAGGAGCCTGGTTGACTACAGTCCATGGGAGTCACAAAAGAGATGGACACGACTGAGCAACTAAACAGCAAACAAAGGGCAGGCAACATTTTATTCACAACAGTCAGTCCATGAATTAGCACATGCTGCTTCCCTTGCTGTGGCATCTGGTGAAACTGCAGATGGTGAATCGTCCATCAGCGAGCACCCCCAAAAGACAATGTCCCAGGTCAGAGCCCCAATTTGTGAGGTCCTTTCTCAGTGTCTCCCTCCACGCCCCACTCCTTTGTCTTCTCTACACTACCTCCAGGTCCCCTAAGCCCAGGACTAAGGAGCAGCTATATTAGCAGTGAGACAGACCTGGATTCACATCTTGCCTCCAGCACTCTCAGGCTCTATGTCCTCCATGGAGTTGCTCAACCCCTCTCAAATTCAGTTTTATCATCTGTAAATTGGGGAAAATTTCAAGCTCTAAAGGTGCCCATGTAAAGCACAGAGGGAAATGCAGTCAGTGTCTATGCATTTTTGAATGGATCAGGCTCTGTGGTGTGAGATTGGAGTCACCAGGGAAGGCATGCCTGAGGGAGACACATTTGAGATGATGCTAAACGTTGAGAAGAAGCCAGCAACTCAAAAAGCTGAGAGAAGAACATTCTAGATGTGAGAAGTAGTCACTATAAAGGCCCAAGTAACCATGCTTAATGAATGGCTACATTTCCACTTCCAATATTGCTTTCATACTTAAAACTTGTCCACAAGTCACCAACCAGGACCTCGTTCCATACTTCGTTAGCAGTAACCAGCAATGAATCATCTCATCCTCCCCAGAGGGAAGACCCTGGTGCCATCATAGGGCTGGGTCAGCCCTGGGCCCAGGGCTGTGTACCCAAACTGGTTATCACCATGTGCATTAGTTGCCAGGGACATCACCAGTGACTCTGTCTATCTCTGTGTGCTTGTCCTCAGGGCTGGAAACTCCAGGGAACTGATAGAGAAAAGACACAAATAAATGCACTTGTGTCATATTGCCCTGTGTGATCCTGTGGCCGGCTGACTACACTGCTCTCTGGACAGAACTCTTTTCTCTATTCCTTCTCCAAAGGAGGCTTGTGAACAACATCAGCACCTGACCCTGACGTCTGGTGGCAGGAACTCAACTCACAACCAGCTGAGACCCAGAGATATCCAGGCTTGTCCTGTGTGTCTGTCCTTTTTCTCCAACCAGAGACCTAAAGTAAGTTCCCAAAGAACATGACTGGTTCACTCCTCTCAAGGCATTCAAAGCTTTGAGATATTTTTTGAGGATCAAAGAGGGAACAAGTCCCGTGATTATAGGCTTGTCTCAAACCAAACCTCACTCAGCCAGAGGTTCCCTGAGGAAAGAATAAGACACTGCGTCTAAGTTTCCAGAGGGCTGAACATGGAATGCCCCTCACTGTGAATGCAGGTCCATGTGACCCAGTGTCCCAAGGGTCTGGGTTCTGTGAATGAGGAGGAGAAGCTCTGGGCCTGCTGAGCTGGGGGTGAATCAGGCACCACCTGCATGACTGCTTCCTGGATACACTCCAGCTGGGGCTCCCCTACTGTGCCTGGAACCTAGCAGAACCAGCTCCCAATAGTGTTTTCCTGCTGCTACAAGAAGACAGGTCTTCGGATAGAGTCACAGCCTGACTTGACTGAAAATGAGAAAGGAACTTCCACTCTGATGCCTGCAGACCCCTGAGAGCTGCCTAGCAGTGGATGCGATTGAGATTTTTCTTATATTTACAAACTTGCTCCAGAATACTTGTTCCAGACTGAAGCTCAATGTCAATCAGTGGACAAGTGGCTCAGATGTACATGTTGCCAAGAATGGTGAGGCTGCCTCTAGGGGGCAGGGAGCCTTGACTGCCTGGTGACGTCTGTAGTTCCTGGGCTCAGGACTGGGAGGGGATGACCACTTAGCACACAGCTGCTGTGAGATGGAGGACCTTAGAGGCCTTGCCCACTGGAACTTACCACCATTTGGGTTCTGCGAGATGAGATCAGGTAGCTATAAGTCAGAAGTTACCAACTGGGAAAGTTGTAGTTTCCTCTGCAGAGACCCGAGGTGCTGGGAGCCGTCAGGATGCCCCCTCACTCGGATGAAAAAGTCATGAGAATGAGAAGGAAGCTGCAAAGTGGATTTTCCTTCAGGGCATCCCAAAGCAAGGCCCCTCCTGGTATTTTTCTTGAGAAGTTCTGTTTATGCTCATCTGTTTATGTTTTAGCTCATCTCAGGTCAGTCCCAGTTAGAAAAAAATCATCCTGAGATAATTCCCTCAGACCGTATTTCCCTCAGAGGATCCGGGAAGGCAGATTCCCTTTCCGGAGGACTAAGGAGGAATAAGGGACATTTAAATAGATTACTATACGTCCTACTAGCTACTGGGGAGTTTACCAAGAGTTCTCTGGGGGTCATGGCAAAGCCACCACCAGAAGGGCTCGTACTTGGGTCACCTTTCCACATCCCACTCCCCCGACCACTCTGCGGAGGAGACTCCCTTCCTTGAAAAAAACAGACTGGAATGGGACTTAGGAATGCTCATAACTGTGGCCAGCATAGTTGGAGGCACTGATTGCTTTAGGGTAGTGTAGACATAGGAATTCCTTTTAGTAGTTGTAAGGTTAATAGGGTTTCACTGTTAAAGCAGTGCTGCTAAACTGTCTCTTTGTCTTCTTTTCTCTTTCCTTTTAAAAACCAAAATAGGTTAATAGAATAAAACAGTTTCAAGCTTAAGCCCCTCTTTCTAGCTTCTACATAGTTGCAACTTGTCAGGGAACATTTGGCAGGAGGCTTCCTGTGTCAATCCCTGAATATTCAGAGATGAGTGGAGAGGCACACCTTTCCCAGGGACAAAAGAAATGCATACATTCTTACAGTAAAGTAACCATTTACAGCCTTCTTCCCTCTCGGATATGGAAAGTGAGTTTTTACAACCCCCTCTCTTTGAGATAGATTCTAGCCCTATGTTTCCTGGATAAGTTGCCAGATTTTTATCTTTGCTGAAAAGGCTATCTTGAAAGACAGTGTATATATGCCCACATTATGCTGAATAAAAAGTATGCTAGAGACAATCAAATGGTAAACATACTATTGTTAAGTCTAATTATGCAGAAATCTGACCTTTTGCAAGGAAAATGAGCTTAACATTAAAGTTGTGGATGGTAGGCAGAAAACAAAAGATTGCATAAAATAGTTGTGATGTAATGGGGATGTTTTTTGGCTATAAAACTGTAAACTAACAAAAATAAAGTGAGAGACTTCTCCATCACCTCAAAAAACTAACAGCAATAAAGAGAGATTGCTTCATCACCACACATCGACTCAGCTCAGTTCTTCCGCCGACGCCACTCATCCCTCAAGACCCCCGGACCCCACTGGGGCTGGACCCCAGCACCGAAGTGGGCTGATGAATTAGCTCTCTGAAAGGAATTCTGGGCATAAGACCTGCCAGACGCTTAGATAAATTAGGAGGTATTCTAAATATTTGGATGACCTGCCATTTACTACCTAGTTCGGGGTGATGCCCATAGTTAGTGTGGAATCAAAAGGCCCCTGGGGCCGTCTCTCTCTGTGACTCATTAACAGTGAGTACGGCTCTATCCCTTTCATGTCCAGAGCAGGAATTCCAGCAAGAAGAACATGACCTCTGGTAAGATTAATCAGAAGCCTGGGTGGATTTGGCCCTCTGGTTGGCACCGTTCTTTTCCTAGTGCTTCTTCCTTCCCTCCTGAATCCTGAGCCATCTGTCCACGTCTTGGTTCCTGGGTTATGAACTCCTCTTCCCTTTCCTTCCAAATGTCCCCAGAATTCCACTAGTGGCTACCTTCCTCCCCAGGCCCTCTCCTTCACCTACAAATGACACTAAAGAAGAGAAAACCAGGGAGGGGGCTGCCCAGTTCATTGTTTATAAAAACAGCCCCATCCCTTGCACCTCCAGGCCCTGACCTGGCTCATTAGAGTCTCCAGCCGGATGAACAAGCAGATTAGCCCCGGAGTGCAGATGGAGTGAAGGTGGGGTTGTTGGTGTGGAGGATAGGGATCAGATGACAGAAGAGCTGGATAGAGAGCAGGTGGGTCTCCAACCACACAATCACTGGACGGCTGCCTGAATCTGCTTTTCTTGGGCCCCTCAGGGTACCACTAAGACAGAGTCTTAAAAATGCACCTTTTGGAAAGATACTACAGAATGATGTCAAATATAACAAAAATAAGAAAGAATTGTATCATGAACCCTGTGTTTCATCATTTGGCATCACTAACTACAAAACTCTACTCTCTGAGTCCCACAGTTGTCACAGAGCAGAGACTAGAAGCCCAAGTCAAGGTGGTGGACAATCAGGTTCCTGGTGAAGACACTCTTCCTGACTTGCATCAGTTTTCCTTTTCTGTGTTCTCACGTGTGGTGGGGGAGGGTATGGAGGAAGAGGGAGAATAAGAGAGAAAAGGGGGGTAAGAGTCTAATCCTATCATGTGGGCCCACCATCAAAAACACATATCAACTTAATGACCTCCCAAAGACCCTCCCTCCTAATACCATCACACCAGGAGTTAAAGATTCAAAGTCTGAATTGCAGGGAGCACAATTCAGTCCATAGCAGCTATGCAGATCTCTTTTCAAATCAAGACAGACCCTCATTTAATTTCTTTTTTATTTTACTATTTATTCATCTCTGCTTAAGTATTTTAAGGAAAAGGTTACCACCTCACAAAATATAGATAACCACAATGTATTTTGTTCCAAATAAAATTAACATCGAATATCCAGTCCATGTTCAAATTACCCTGATTCTCTAAAAACGGATGTCTTTTCACAGTTTATTGGAAGAATGTACTCATATGTTTCTCTTCTAAGTCGTTCTTTTTTTAAGACTAAATAACTGTCTCTCTCCCGATTTTAAAGCCATTCACTTGTTAGAAACTGAGAGAAAGTAGTGTGGTTTGTCTCATAGAATGTCCCAAGTATTGGGTTCAGAGCAGGGATCCACAACACCGGCACCAGGACCAGCACCATTCCTTGGTCTATTGAAAACCGGGTTGCAGAGCAGGAGGTGAGCAGCAGGCCAGTGAGTGAGGCTTCATCTGTATTTACAGCTGCCGCCCATCAGTCTCCCATCACCCAGAGATGGGACAATCTTGTTTCAGGAAAACAAGTCCAGGGCTCCCACTGATTCTGTATCATGATGAGTTGTATAATTGTTTCATTACATATCACAATGTAATAATAAAAGAAATAAAGTTCACAATAAGTGACATATCCTTCAATCATCCCACAATCATCTCCTTACCAATTTTTTGAGGAAAAATTGTCTTCCAGGAAACCAGCCCCTTGTGACAAAAGGTGGGAGGGTGTAGGTTTAGCGGATTGTTTCTCTGTATCTTTATCTGTGTTTTTCCCAGAGGACTGGTAGGTAGATCTAGACTTGAGTTCAAAAAGATTATTGGAATATTTCATACACCGATATATATTTCTTGTGGTGCTCCTTAAAGAGTATCACTATTTCTAGTTGCCTCACTTGAGAGATGCTGAAACACAGTGATGTTGCAAGATTCATGCATCCATTATATATTCCCCTTTCTACCTTTCACTTATGGTTTCAGCATCCATTGAAGACCTTTGCCCAGATTCCTTGTTTCATGAGGATGATGCAAAATAGTGCTTTCCTGTTTCTACTGCTCCTTCTGTTTTAATTTCTGGAATTATTCAATAAAAATAAGATCATTTTAACTGTTTGTAGTTACATGGAATATGCTACATACAAAAAGAATGGCATAAATATTGATGATTATTTTCCCGTCTCAGCACTCAGAATGGTGTTAGTGTCCTAGCAATCTGTCACAGTGACTATTGAGATGTATTCTATTAGTATGTTGAATTTCTGACTTTTTATACATTTAATTTGTTCTAATCAATGGATGTAATGCTAAAATAATCCCAGTTTTGACTTGTCCATATGGATTCCTAAACTTTCTGTCCAGTCCCCACTGGTCTTTGAAGTCCCTCAACTTTCTGGTCTTTCAAGATTCCCAAGATTATATTGTGCATTTCTTCACCCAGTCCTGAAATCAGCCATCTGCTTAAGAATCCATGGATCTTCTGGTGGGAAATGCATTTAGAAGCTACATGTTAGACTTCAAGAGAGTCACTGTTATCAAGCTGTCATTGCTTCTAGGCTTTTCAGCGGTCACAGCAGGAATTACAGACATTCTCTATAAAAAATAAAATGGAATGCAATTGATGGTACAAACTTATTCTTTCAATTCAAGTTTTAAGATTGCAAGGTTTTACTTAAGCTTCTTTATTTTGCTTAAAAATGTTTTCTCTAACCACTAAAACTTTTACTTCAGAACATTAGAATTAATCACTGACTCCCTGGTAACATACATATGAAACTTTCACAATAACAGAAGCAATATCCCCAACAATAAGTCGTTGAATATACTTTCAGAATTCTTTGTGTTTTTCCTTCTGTTTTCCTTTTGCTTCTGTTTTATATGGGGCTGTATTTTTGTTTGTCTTTGTCTTTAGAAGATATTCCACTCTGAATGTCCAATCATAATTCTGAATTTTACAGCAACTCAAGCAATGTTTTAATACGTGCAGCAAGTCACCAACTTGGTACAATGAGATTTATTATTCTTTCTTCTCATTTTTGACACCTGTTTTTTTTTTTTTGATTCTGCAACATATTTTCATGGCTGCAAATCAAAGTATAAAACAAGAAAAATCTCACTTCCCTGCTCCTCATCAATCAGTTACATTTTAATAGTTTTTTGACTAATTCTTTTACTCTTTCTAAGGGAAAATAGACATACATGTGTATAAGAAGCAACAAACTCTAATAACTTATTTGGACCCTCTTTTTTTACAAAAGCTAAATACATCTTTGACAATGTCACCCATTCCACTATTCTTTCATCCACATTATAACCCAGTGTTGGGATGCCCTGTGCCTTCCTGAAGATTCCCCCACGTATGGTCACTTCAAGTATGTTGCTGATATTTCGATTTTAAAAACAATGTGCAGTAGATAACTTGTGCATATGGCTATTTATATTTTCACCGTTGTGTCATTGAGTGATCTCTAGGAGTAGAATTGCTGAGTTAGAGAGCAAATGTGTGTGTCGTTTGTTAGATGCTCTCATATTCCCTCTGTAGAGACTGAGCTACCAAGACTGGATTTAAACAATTTGCAGAAATGAGGGTTAAGACATTGTGCCCAATCTACACACACCTGGAATCCAGACCAGGCCACTGTTGTTTTAGATTTCATTCAGGAATAGGCCCTGGGAGCCTTGGAAGAGCCAGGAAACAGCATCATCTTTACTTTGGCTGTGCTTAAAAGTTTAGCAGATAGTCCTGTTAATCTCGTTCTAGGTTGGAACCCTGACTGGTTTCTTTGCCTTCCTTGATTGATAAGACACTTTAAAATTATTTTTTGTGTGTTTTGTTTGGCAGTCAAAATTTTTCATAGCATGGACCCATCTGGAGACTTACATCAGACATATATCCATTTATCTTCAGCAAATTGGCATTATTAAGGTCATTGATTGATATGTCCCTGGTGGTGATCTTTCTTTGTAAATAGAAAGAAAACTAGCATGTTTACTATGCATTCAGTCTCACTTTAAATCAATTAACTTGAATGAAATCCCTCTTTGTCCCCACCACACTCCTACTTCTAGGCCACAAATAAAAATCTGTATAGACAGAAGGCTGAATCCAGCCCACTGTGGTGGAAATTTGGCTCCCACTATGTTTTGGGGGGATAAAAATTAGTTGTTAACATTAAAATCATGAACTGGCACATAAATATCCAGACTCCTGACTTATCTTGAAAACATGGCCAACTGATGCCCTTTCCAGCATGGCTGAAGTGGAGAAGAGGCTGCTCTCAGTGGAAAGGCGGGTGCTGCCCAGTGTTGAGCATGGTTGTCTAGGCTTTCTATCATTTCTCTTGCCTCCTAGACCATGAGTTTGTGAGAACTAGACTGTTAGCTCTATTAAGATAAAGACAACTAGTATCTTGATCAACTTTGACTTTCCACCATCTAACTCAGACCCTGGCACACATGTCTTCCTTGTAGGTTTGTGGGATGATATAAAATATTTTGTGGATCCATATGACACTTCTTCTAATACTGAAATCATACAATTGAAATACTGCCCTGCCCGAAATCTTTGATGCAGCCTGGCATCATAGGTGCCCCTGACCTCTGCCATTAAACCCACTACCTAAAGCCGCTCATATGTCCCTGGGCTGCCTCGGAAGTCTTCACTTAACCATTTGACCTCTTTTTCTCCTAGCAGTAAGGTCTCCAATGAGGACAGCAAACCATACCTCATGAAGTGGCTAGGCAGACCACATGAGGTCATGAATGTCTAGCATGGCCCCTAGTATGCATTTTTATGGTGTTCTTAGTACTTATTTTCTCCAAGTTGGCAAATTTCTCCATGTCTTAGAGGTTCATGCAGTTCACTTTGGTTTTCCAGCCAAGCCTCAAGAAAGAGACCACAGTAGAATTCTCTGTATTCTGAGAATTTTCTAAGATCATTCCCCAACGAAAAGGATGGAGATAAAAATTTTATCGAGAGCTTTGTGTTTTTATCAGATCCATTACTGGCCTAAAGGGACAATTAGGGCAGGTTAGAACACATATAACCAGAAGTTCCTGGTCACCACTGCATTCTAAAGATCTAAAGCTTCCCTGAGCACTTGGAGCCAGGAAAGAAGCATGAAGTGGCTTGTGCTCATCGGGCTGGTGGCCCTCTCAGAGTGCATAGTCATGTAAGTATGGGGACTGTGAGTGGCATCATCTTCCTTTCTGGGTTAGAAAGGAATGGAATATTTCCCTGATAGTCTTAAAGTTCAACTCTTACTTATTGATAAGTACTTTGCTACAGGTACTCATCCTTGCTTCTTTAGCCTTGGGCTTCCCGGGTGGTGCTAGTGATAGAGGACCTGTGTGCAAATATAGGAGATGTAAGAGATATGGGTTCAATCCCTGGGTTGGGAAGATCCCCTGGAGAAGGGCATGACAACCCACCCAACATTCTTGCCTGGACAATTCCATGGACAGAGGATCCTGGCAGGCTGTGGTCCATAGAGTCATATAGAGTTGGACACGACTGAAGTGGTTTAGAATGCATGCATGCACCTTGTTAAAGAAACTGTGGGTCCCAAGAGTCAAGGTGTAGGTTGGCATGGTTGCACAACTCTTGGGACCCCATCTTGTGGTGACCTGCTGAAAACGGAGCTCCTTGCAATTGTTTAGTGCACAACCTGCACAAACGTATGTGTGATCCTGTGGAATAGCATTTTCTACATTTTATTCTAGGTGTCCTCTCTGTTCTCTCTCTACTTCAGTGTCTGCATGTCTCTGTCTGCATCTCCATGTCTCTCTCATTTGTCTCTCCATCTCTTTGCAAGTCTCTGTGAGTGCAGATCTTCCATGTTGTTTTC
>ML663600.1:96793-112682 GCA_007570785.1 Antilocapra americana | reverse complement strand
TTAAATAAATAACAGTCTCCCCCATTTCATGCCATTTATTTGTTTAAAAAGTAGGAGTAGGTGGGGTGGTTTGTCTCATAGAATGTCCCAAGTATTGGATTTAGAGCAGGACTCCACAACACTGGTACCAGGAGCAGTGCCAGTCCTTGGTCTACTAGGAACCAGGCAGCACAGCAGGAGGTGAGCAGCAGGCCAGTGAGTGAGGCTTCATCTGTATTTACAGCCATTCCCCATCGCTCTGCCATCACCCCCAGATGGAACAGTCTAGTTCCAGGAAATCAAGCTCTGGGCTCTCACTGATTTTCCTTTGTGGACAGCTAATTATTTCATTATATCTCACAATGTAATTATAATAGAAATAAAGTACACAATAAATATAATGCCCTTGATTCATCCTGAATCCCCTCACTCTGGCCTGTGGAAAGTTTGTCTTTCCGGAAACCAGTCCCTAGTGCTGATAAAGTTGAGGACCACTGGTTTAGAGGATTACTTCTCTGCTCCTTTATCTATGTACTTCCCTGAAAACTGGTAGTTAGATCCAGACTTGAGTTCAGCAAATTTTATTGGAATATTTCATATGTACTTCCATATATTTCTTAAGACATCACTCCAAGTGGCTCATAATTTCTAGTTGCCCCACTTTGATTGATACTTAAATGCAGTGGATCCTGAGTTGCCAACCTCTTGTATCCATTATAAACTTCCCTTTTTCATTTCATCTAATGGTTTTAGCATCCATTGACAATCTTGTTCTAGATCCATTGTTTCATGAAGCTGTTGCAAATAGTGGCTTCCTGATTCTAACATTTCTTCTGATTTAATTAATGAGATTCTTCAATTAAAGAAAACATTTCTCCATCAACTACTAGTACTATTGTGAAACATGCCTTATGCAAACAAAAATAGCAAAATGCAAAAAAAAAAAAAAAATCTGATGATTATTTCCCTTTCTTGGTGCTCAGAATTGTGAGTTGGTGCCCTGGCAACTTGTCACAATGACAAATTATATGTAGTCTATTTGAGCTTTTGGAACTCTTGGATTTGAATATATTAATTTGTTTCAATAGAGTTAATCTGATGCTAATTGTCCCACTTTCGGCCTCATTAAATGGATTCCTAAACTTTTTTTCCCACTCCTGTCAGTGTTTGAAAGTCCTCAGATTTCTGGTTCTTCAAGGTTCCCAGTCTTATTTTGTACTATTCTTGGTCCAGCCCTGAAATTAGACATCTCTTCAGGAATCCATGGACTTTCTCATGAGAAATGTATTGAAATCACAAACTAGCCCTCAGGATTGTCACTGTTACAAGCTCACACCACTTCTAGGCTTTCCAGTGGTCAGAACCCGGAAGTACAGATTTTCTTTAAAGATAAAAGAATTAATTGGTGCAAACTTCGGCTTTCAATTTTAAATTTAAGATTGTATGGTTCTACTTAAGTTTATTTTGTTTCATACTTATCCACTCTACTCTATCCACTGAACGCTTTGTTTCAGAACAACATGAGTTTTAATTGCTAACTGCATTAGCCTATCACATACATACAGTTTTTTCAGTTTGTAGTTGTTCAGTCACTCAGTCATGTCCTTGACCCCACGGACTGCAGCTCACAGGCTTTCCTGTCCTTCACCATCGCCTGGAGTTTGCTCAAACTCATGTTCATTGAGTCGGTGATGCCATCCAACCATCTTGTCCTCTGTCGTCCCCTTCTCCTTCTGCCTTCAATCTTTCTCAGCATCAGGGTCTTTTCCAATGAATTAACTCTTCTCATCAGGTGGCGAAAGTAATGGGGCTTCAGCTTCAGCATCAGTCCTTCCAATGAATGTTCAGAGTTGAATTCCTTTAAGAATGACTGGTTTGCTCACCTTGCTGTACAAGGGACTCTCAAGAGTCAAGTCATATCCAGCACCACATTTCAAAGGCATCGATTCTTCAGTGCTCAACCTTTTTTATTGTCCAGATCTCACATCTGCACATGATCACTAGAAAAACTATAACTTTGACTATAGGGACCTTTGTCAGCAAAGTAATGTCTCTACTTTTTAATATTCTGTCTACGTTTGTTGTTGCTTTTCTTCCAGGGAGCAAGTGTCTTTTATCTTGATTCATGGACCTAAAATTCCAGGTTCCTATTAAATATTGTTCTTTACAGCATCGGACTTTACTTTCACCACCGGACAAATCTACATCTGGGCATCATTTTGGCGTTGGCTCAGGCTCTTCGTTCCTTCTGGAGCTGTTTCTCTGCTCTTCTCCAGTAGCATATTAGACACCAACAGGCCTGGGGAGTTCATCTTTCAGTGTCATACTTTTTAGCCTTTTCATACTGTACGTGGGTTTCCTAAGGCAAGAATGTGAAGTGGTTTGCCATTCCCTACTCCAGTTCTCACAATAATAGAAGCAATATTGCCAACAATAAGGTGTTTGGTAGAGTCTCAGATTTCTTCACTTTTTTGTTTTTTGCTTGTCTTTGGAGCAGGGTGAGGGGGGCTCTTTTTGCTTGTTGATACTTCTTCTTAGACATTATTCCACTCTGACTGTAGAGTCAAAATTCTGCATTTCAAACTAATGATTTGTTTTGGGCGGTTATGTCAGCAACTTGATGTAATTAGGCTCATTAGTCTTAATTTGTTCTCTACTTCTGAAGAAGTGCATATTTATTCATTTTTTATTTTGTAACACATTTCCATGGTTGCAGACTCAAACTATAAAACAAGTAAAGCTTCACTCCCTTCTCTGCCTCTCATTCATAAACTAAAATTTTTGTTAATTTTTGCTTTATTCTTGCACTCTTATTGAAAATATACATACATGTGTATGTAAAAAGGAGCAAATACAAGCAGTCTTTTGATTCCTCTTTTTAAAAGAACCGAACAGTGTATCCTGAACATCTCACCCATTCCTCTCCTTCCTCATCTGCATTACACCCAAGTGTTGGGATGCCTTGTGCCTTATTCCACACTCTCCCATAGATGGTCACTTCAGGTCTGTTTATAATCTTTTGCTTTGGCAAACAGTGTTGTAGTGAATAGCTTGTGCATCTGGCTTTGTGCATTCTTGCCAAGGTATCTTTTGGATAGATCCCTAAACGTAGAATTGTTGAGTATAAGGGCATATGTGTGTGTCATTTGTTAGATGCTCTCAACTCCCCTCCGGAGGGACTGAACCATCAAAGCTGAATTTTAACAAGGCGCAGAAATGAGGGTTATGTCACAACACCTATCTATATATACCTGGTGACCAGGTGCCTAGCAGAGGTTATCAGTCTGGAACTGACGGGCAAACTCCTCAAAATAACTCAGAGGATGTAGGTTACAGTTCATCCATCCAGTCTGGGTAGTGCTTTAAAAATAACAGAGGACCTTATGCAATACAACCTTCCACACTCAGAATCACTAGGCTGGTGCCCCGTGAAGCAAGGCCTGCTGCTAGCGCCGCCTTATCTAGCCATCTCATAGTGGACAACCAGGTCTGGAGTGAAAGCCCGTTCCTATTTGCCTTTCAGCAGTGTCTGTAACTGGAACTTTGTAAAACTGTGACCCTAAATGAGAGCTTCTTAGACCAAGGAAATCTGTGACACCCTAATTAAAAAACTTGTTAGATGTTGAATTAAGACCTTCATTGCTGGTGACAGAAACCCAACTTGGACAGCTTCTGTGACCTGGAAATTATTAGATCACAGAGCAATAACATCCACGGGTGGTGACAATGCCAGGAACAGCAATATTCTTGCCATCATTCTCCCTATTTGACACTGTTCATTTTTTTCACTGTGTTCCACCCCTCCTTTACTTAGATAATCTCAAATTTCTATTTCAAATTCTAGAAAGATTGGGCCTCATTGGATAATCACAGTTACCACAACTGGACAGAATTTATATGTTCTTGCCTCCACTTTGGCTGCCAGGCAGCTTTTGAATGAATGGCACTGGGTAAAGTGATCACCCTACTCCAATGAGTGGTCACCTGTTAGAACAAAGATGGGGTTTGTGAGGAAGGCTACCTCAGCTATTGACCCTTCTGAGACACCAGAAACTCTTTTGAGTGATGCCGTAGGTGGTTTCCCAAACATTTTGCTTTCAAAATATCATCAGAGTAACTATCACTAATAGCAGCTGCCAGAAAGCTGGGTTGAAACTGTTTCTAGGGAGTGGGGAGGGCCTGGGTAGATGACCTGAATGTTGTGTTATACGCCCTTTTGTACTATATAATATTTCATCTTCTAGTTGTATTAATTAAGGGTAAGACACTAGAAAGCACTAATGATAGATTAGCTTGAGTTTATGCTCAGGAATCCTTTCACTTACTGGTACAGTGGTGGAAAGTGGAATGTGGCATAATAGCTGGAGGTAGAGTGGTCACCTTGAACCATGAGGTGATCAGGAGACTAGAGGCTATGGCTGGCCACACAAGAAAAGAGGGGGATCCTGAGCGCTGACACCATGGAGCTCCATGCCCCCAAGACACTGCTGGATGCCCACCTCTGAATTTTAAGAAAGGGAAATAAACCATCTTGGTAAGCCATTTTTGTTTTGAGTTTCTTGTTATTGACATTTTTTAAGTCTTAAAATCCACTTTTGGAAAGCCTGTCTTATACTCCCAAGACTGGGTAAATACCTTCCTGTATGTCCTTCAAACACCACAACTTTGCTTTTCCTTTCTTAGCCTTCACTACATTTTTCTGGAATGGAACATTCGCTACCACTCTGTATAAATAGAGTATATTAATATCCCTATCAAAGGCAACTTCTCTAAGGGCAGGCAGAGACTATGTTTTACATCTTTTTATACAGATTCCAAAAACTTCTGAAACAATGATAAGAATTTGTAAATGTGACAGACATAGTGATCCCACTGAGGGTGTTGAGAGGAAATGACAAGCTGCTCTCTGAATCAGCTGGGTCACTGCCAAGTTATCTTAGGTTGGGGTTGGGAGAGGGTGATGCTGGGCCTGCTGAATAACTACAGATAGAGAGTTAGAATGAAATAGTGAAGGGATAAATGTGGAAGGAAAATCAAGTCATCAGAGGCAGGTGGCATTAGAAGTGGGTCCTCCTCACACCTGTTTCCCACTGCCGGCTCTTTTCAGCTTCCCTATGACCCTGGTCCCCTATCACTTGCACCTATGTCCCCATACACTGGGCCTCGATTACACTCAATGTCATTCCTACTCAGAGTGGTCCTGATAGAGACAAAAAGTGAGAGAGAAAGAGAAGATTGCTTCTTACTCTCCTCTCTTGCTCATTCACTCCACGTACATTCACTGACTCACTGTACTGTGGATTCAACATGAACATACCATGTCCAGGTGCGAGGAAGTCACCTTCTCGGTTGGGAGTTTAGAGGGAACAAGTGATCGCCCTATTCTCGCTATCTCAGTCCTTCAGATAACCTTGAGCAGGAACACAAAATATTAAGGTAGAAATATTCATGGTTCTGCTGTGTTGTGTGCTTAGTCACTCAGTTGTGTCTGACTCATTGCAACCCCATGGAGTAGCCCGCCAGGCTCCTCTGTCCATGAGGATTCTCCAGGCAGGAGTACTAGAGCGGGTTGCCATGCTCTCCACCCGGGGATCTTCCCAACCCAGGGACCGAACCCAGGCCTCCCACATTGCAGGTGGATTCTTTACCTTTAGAGCCACTAGAGAAGCCCCATCATGTTTCTACCCACCTCTAAAAAAGCTCGTTTGGCTCATCAGGCCTGGATCTTGTTATACTGGTACACTGGATGGAGAAGTGATGTGAACAGAAATAAGGAAGGTGAGACAGCAGGGTCAGAAAGTGAGGCAAAAAAGATGAGATATTTAAGAATCTGAGTTATTGAGAGAGATTTCGGACCTGAGATGGAAAAACAATTTTCAAAACAAGCTTGGCCATGTGGTATGTATAATCTGCAGTTCAGTCCTCAGGAGATCTCAGAGGAAGACTTTCCTTTTCTTGCCCCTAGAACACAAGGCAGATCCATTTAGCTGTCTGTCATTACTGTTTCTTCTTCCTGGCTTTCACACTGTGCCCAGCAGTTTTCTCTGCTCTATCCAGAAAGGTTTTGCTCTCTGAAACACAGGCTGGGAGCTCTCTACAAAATTATCCATTCTTGAGATTTTGTTAAAAAAAAAAAAAGAATGTAATTTGTTATACAAACACGTGGCTAGTAGTTAAGGACTGCATTTCCCTCTCTTCTTTGCTCTTAGTCCTGACTGGTGGCTTTGTGATCTAAGCAGACCTGAAAGAGGGATTTCTTGGAAGGCTGCTTGATTCAGCTGGAAGATGAATCTCTTTGCCGTCCCTGCCTTCTTCTTAATTGCTATCTGGATTTCAGGTGTGATGGCTGGAATTCCTGCAATTGTACTAGACCATCAGGTCACCTTGGAGATGAAGCCAGTGAAGCTCTGGATGGCCAATCTCCAAATTTGTTACAGTGGAGGAAAAAATATTAAGTTTTACCATGTTAAAGTTATGGTACTTTTTAGTTCAGTTCACTTCAGTCTCTCAGTCATGTCCAACTCTTTGCTGCACCATGGACTGCGGGACGCCATGCCTTCCTGTCGTTAAACATGTCACGAGGTTTGCTCAAACTCATGTCCATCGAGTGGGTGATGCCATCCAACCATCTCATCCTCCATCATCCCGTTTTCCTCCTGCTTTCAGTCTTTGTCAAAATCAGGGTATTTTCCAAAGAGTCAGTTTTTCTCATCAAGTGGCCAAAGTTATGGTACTTTGAATTTTTGAGATGTGCATATAAATGTAAATGTGTTAAGATTTTTGAGATGTGCATATAAACGTAAATGTGTTAATATTATGTAGTTAATGTCTTACAGCTTTACAATTGTTTTGTTGGATTAGTGAATGAATTTATATTTAATTTTTTTTCCTTTATAATTTTATTAAATTGATGCATAAACCACATATACACTTAATCTTATATAATAAGTACAGAGTTGTGATTTCTAATAGTTTGGGATATTTGACTTCCATACTTACTAACAGCCTAGAATATGCCGTCTCTGATCATCTTACCCAAATCCATCTCTGCAGGCCAAAAGAGGCTGAGAGAAGGGTGGGGAGAACCAAAGAAGAGCAAAGCACAGGGACATGAATGAAGGGTGGGAGCCCTTGTTGCTCATCTTGAATGTCCTTCAGTAGGATCACATGCCCCTGCCCTTCTGTGCATCCACCACCCCAGATTTGCCATGACCACGGAAGTTACTTCTGCCAGTGGAATTTAATGGATGTGATATGTCACTTCCAAGTGGAACTCCTTAAACAACCAGAGTCTAATTTGCCACACACTCCCTTCCCCTGTATCCAGAGGGAGTCTCCATCTGCTTTCCTCCCTGAGAGACTGTGATGAGCAGGGCTCCCTCCAACCCATGACAGATATGGTTGAGTAATAAACCTTACTTAAGTGGAGTCATTGAATTTGAGTGTTTTATACCTTCATAGAGAAAGTCAGCATTTCTTCACAGAAGCAGGAGTGTTAACAGGTCACTAAACAGCTAGAGCAGGGCCACCCTGATAAAAATTTGATTTACTAGCCATTTCATTAAAATTGCCTCTGTGACTTCATTGCAACCAGTAAGAAATAAGGGAAAATAATTTTCTCATTTCTGGTTATGCCTCAAACAAAAGGGACATATCCTGCTTCCCCTTCTTTCTACCTGGAATGCAGATGTAATGACAGGAGCTGGAGCAACTATATTAGACTGGAAGTATTACTTGTGGAAGATGGTAAAGCAAGAAGAAAGAAGTGGGTCCCCATCACTGTGGAGTAACCTAGAGTTTTATTATATGAAAGTGAAATAAAATTGTATTGTATTTAAGACAATATTATTTAGGGTTTGATTACAGCAGTTGAACCTGTAACCTAGGATTCATAACCTGATAACTGACCTTTGTGTTAGCCTTCTTTTGACATTAGAGTCTGGAGTACAGAGACAAAATCTAGTCACATATACTTGCAAGTGAGTCAAGTGAGAGCTCTATCTTCCAGAAGATAGAGCATGGGTTTCAGAAATGAGCAAGGACACAGTCACATGGCAGAGACAGCTTCAAGATGTGGTAGGAACACCTGGCAGGGGAAGCTGAATCAGTCCTCATCTCAGGGGATTGCCTGAAGCAGGGGACAATCTTATCTCTCCAGAAATAGCCCATGATGCTAGGTTTCATGGAAAAGTGATTTATTTCAAAGTTCCTCCAAGAAGGACTTCCCTTTTGATCCAGTGGTTAGGAGTCCACCTGCCAGTGCAGGGAATATGCATTGGAGATCTGGTTCAGAGAGATTTCATGTGCCCCAGAGCAACTAAGCGGGTGGGCCACAACCACTGAGCCTGTGTACCCTAGAGCCTGTGAACTGCAACAAGAGAAGTCACTGGAATGAAAAGCCAGTGCACTGCAACTGCAGAGGAGCCCCTCCTCGGTGCAAACAGAGAAATCCTGAGCAGCGATGAAGATGCAGTGCAGCCAAAAATTAAAAAAGAAATTGTCCCAAAGAAACAAGTGAGGTCACAGCGGAAGTAGGACAGGATAAAAGGATGAAACCAGCCTGAGTCTGATTTCAAGGAAATCCCAGAGAGGGAAGCTAGTGCCTGTTTCCACAGGGAACTCTGGAACATAAGTTGTGCCTCAGAGTGCCCCAGCCCAAGGCTAGGGAACTGGGCTTTCACACTCCCAGCAGCACCTACCTCACAGACTTCAAGTAGCACCCAGCTGGTGTCTATGGGTGTTAGATCCTGCAAAGACGCGTCAAAAGTGCCCGCTAGAAGCCCAAGCACATTGAAGCCAGGGAAACTGCAACCTCTCATAATAATGCTCAGAGGAGCCCTGCACCTGCTCTGCCCACTCCAGCATCGCGTCCGGAGCCCTGCAAGTCAAAAGAATCCCACAGACCTCTAGAGGTTTCCTTTTTTAAAATTTAGCTGTTAATTTATATCGAAGTATAGTTGATTTATAGTATCGTATCAACAGTAATTGTATGGGGATATAATGCCCTTATACATATCTATGCATCATTCTTCTTCAATTCCTTTCCCATACAGGTTATTACAGAATACTAAGTAGAATTCCTCAGCTATACAGTAGGTCCTTGCTGATTTTCTATTTTATATATAGTAGTGTATATATTTTTTTAATTATTTTATTTATTTTCTTTACATTATCGTGTTGGTTTTGCCATACATTGACATGAATCCACCATGGGTATACATGTGTTCCCCTTCCAGAACCCCCCTCCCACCTCCCTCCTGATTCCATCTCTCTGGGTCATCCCGGTGCACCTGCCCTGAGCACCCTGTATCAAACATCAAACCTGGGCTGATGATTGATTTCCCATATGATAATTTACGTGTTTCAATGCCATTCTCCCATATCATCCCACCCTTACCCTCTCCCATAGAGTCCAAAAGACTGTTCTATACATCTGCGTCTCTTTTGCTGTCTTGCATACAGGGTTATCGTTACCATCTTTCTAAATTCCATATATATGCATTAGTATACTGTATGGTTGTTTATCCTTCTGGCTTATTTCACTCTGTATAATAGGCTCCAGTTTCTTCAACCTCAGTAGAACTGATTCAGATGTATTCTTTTTAAAGGCTGAGTAATATTCCATTGTGTATATGTACCACAGCTTTCTTATCCATTTGTCTCTTGATGGACATCTAGG
Organism: Antilocapra americana; assembly: GCA_007570785.1. NCBI lineage: Eukaryota > Metazoa > Chordata > Mammalia > Artiodactyla > Antilocapridae > Antilocapra > Antilocapra americana. The sequence continues at coordinate 103,024 of ML663600.1, read as the reverse complement.
TTGCTTCCATGTCCTGGCTATTCTAAACAATGTGGTGATGAACACTGGGGTACACGTGTCCCTTTCAATTCTGGTTTCCTCGGTGTGTATGCCCAGCAGTGGGATTGCTGGGTCATATGGCACGTCTATTTCCAGTTTTTTAAGGAATCTCCACACTGTTCTCCATAGTGGCTCTAATGGTTTGCATTCCCACCAACAGTGTAAGATGGTTCCCTTTTCTCCACATGCTCTCCAACATTTATTGCTTGTAGACTTTTGGATGGCAGCCATTCTGACTAGTTTGTCCCTCTCCCATCCATCCTCTTTGGTAAACATAATTCTATGTTGAGTTCTGTGAACGTGTAAGATGCAGGGTCTGATGTGACTCTTTACCAACTCATCAGCCAAGACAGGCCGGGCTCATCTCTAGTGTGGGCCCCCTTTGGTGTCGCACTACAGGCCCTCGCCTTTTCATGCCCACTGATCTTGGCATCTGCTTTGATAAAACTCCAGAAGGTCAAACAAAGTTCCCCCAACACTTTGGGCCAAGATAGAAATCAGAAGGATAAAAATTGCCTCTCCTCCAGGCAGCAGTCCCAAGGCAGGCCCCAGAGCAGCTGCAGGTCAGACAGCTTCCACTTAAATCCAAGGACATGGGGGCCCACAATGCAGCCCATTCATTCCACCGATGGACAGCCACACACAGAGATCACACAGCTTTAAAGAGACTGACTCAGGATTCTTGACTTGCCAGAGGTCCAGTCCATGACTTGTCACGAATGTCCCTTAGTCTGCAGTGAGCTTGGCCAAGTCCCTTCTGCTCTATTGGTCTTGATTCCTCATCTGGAAGCCAGAGACGGAACCAGATGATTCCCCGAATCATGACATGACCATGAAGAGGCTCCCTAGTCCTGGACAAGCTCCTCACATACAGTAAGTGGAACAGGTATGAATCTGAGTCCCACACACCTGATTAACTTTGCCAACTAAGCCTTGTCCCTCACCATCTGGAGCTCCAAGGATGGAGTCACCAGCCACTGATATCACTACTGTCAGCACACCATGCAAGGGGTTTCAAGGCTGAGGTCAGGAGTGAGGTACTCGGTGCTCTGGGGAAACTGGAAGAAGAACACTTCAAAGAAATAATTTCAAAAGAAGATTTGATGGACTGAATATCTTGTATAATCCCATATCTATGAAAGCACTAAAATTATTAGACAACTGCTCTTTCTCACTAGCAACAAATTTCTGCCAAAAAGTGTGCTTGCCTGCTGTACCCTCTTCACCAATAATGTGCACAGTGACCTCCCTCTCCTCAACTCGTCAGTGAAATTTCTAGAAGCTAACTGAGAGGCTGTTTCCCTGGCTGTAGCCCTTGTTTGCCCCAAATAAAACTTGAGTCAAAGCTCTCACATTGTGCTGTATTTTTTCAATCCACACTTTATATTAAACTCATATGGCACTTCCCATGAATCGGAGTACCCTACACATATAAACTCATTTGGTTCTGCTTCTGTCCTGTATTTAAAGATAGAAAACAGTAAGTAATTTGTCCAAGGACACACAGTTAGATGGCCAAGCTGGAATTTGAATGCAGGCCGTCTGCATTCTCCGTTCTTAAGTGCTCTGCTCACTCTCATTTTGTAAGCCATGTCACATACCTTTGTCTTTAACACAGTTCAATAGTGTCTCCCCTCTAGGATGGAGAGAACACAGTTCCCCTCTCCTTCCTCCATAGAATCCTTTGAGATTTTCAGACTACTGCAGTGTCAAAAGAAAATTGGGGAGGGGTGGTATTTCTGCAGATACAGTGGTGTCACTTATATTTCAGCTCCCCCAACAGGAAGTTGAAACACCAGTCTGAATGTAGAGTCAAAATTCTGAACTTTAAAGTCACTTGAGTAATGTTACGTGTAGATGTCAGGGAGGAGGAAATGGCAATCCGCTCCTGCATTCTTGCCTGGGAAATTCCACGCACAGAGGAGTCTGGTGGACTATAGTCCCAGGGAGTCTCAAAAGAGATGGACACGATTGAGCGTCTAAACAGCAAAACAAAGGGCAGGTGACACGTTTTATTCACGACAGTCAGACCATGGATTAGCACACGCCCCTCCCCTGCCGTGGCACCTGGTGAAACTGCAGATGGTGAATCGTCCATCAGTCTGCATCCCCAGAAGACAATGTCCCAGGTCAGAGTCCCAATTTGTGAGGTCCTTTCTCGGTGTCTCTCTCCACGCCCCACTCCCTTGTCTTCTCTACACTACTTCCAGGTCCCCTAAGCCCAGGACTAAGGGGCAGCTGTATTAGTAGTGAGACAGACCTAGATTCACATCTTGCCTCTAACACTCTCAGACTCTACGTCCTCCACGAGATGCTCAACCCCTCTCAGCTTCAGTTTTGTCAACTTTAATATGGGAACAATTTCAAGTTCTAAAGGTACCCGTGAAAAGCACAGAGGGAAATGCAGTCAGTGTCTATGGGCTCTTTGAATGGCTCAGGCTCTGCTTGTGAGATTGGAGTCACCAGGGAAGGCCTGCCTGAGGGAAACACATTTGAGATGAAAATAAACGTTGAGAAGAAGCCAGCAACTCAAAAAGATGGGAGAAGAACCTTCTAGATGTGAGAAATAGTCACTGTAAAGGCCCAAGGTAACCAAACTTAATGAATGGCTACTTTTCCAGTTTCAATATTGCTCTCATGCTTGGAATTTGGCCACAAGTTACCAACCTGGACCTCGTTACATAATTCACTTGTGAGTTACCAACAATGAGCTATCTCATCCTCCCCAGAAGGGAGACCGTGGTGCCATCATAGGGCTGAGTCAGCCCTGGGCCCAGGGCCGTGTACATAAGCTGGTTATCACCAGGGGCATCAGGTGCCAGGGGCATCACAGTGACTCTGCTATCTCTGTGTGCTTGTCCTCAGGGGTGGAAACTCCAGGGAACTGATAGAGCCAAGAGACAAACAAAAGTATTTGTGTCATATTGCCCTGTGTGATCCTGTGGCCCGCCGACTGCACTGCTCTCTGGGTTAAATGTCTTTCCTCTATTCCTTTCCAAAGGTGGCTTGTCAATCACATCAGCACCTGACCCTGAAGTCTGGTGTCTGGAACTCAGCTCACATCCAGCTGAGACCCAGAGATGTCCAGGCTTGTCCTGTGTGTCTGTGCTTTGTCTCCAGCCAGAACCATAAAGAAAAGTCCCCAGAGAACCTGACTGGTTCACCCCCTCTCAAGGCATTCAAAGCTTCAAGATCTTTTTTGAGCATTAAACAGGGAATAAGCCCCTTGGTTATAAGCTTGTCTCAAACCAAACCTCGCTTAGCCAGAGTACATTCAGTACTCTGAATGTAGAGTCATAATTCTGAATTTTACAGCAACTCAAGCAATTTTTTGATATGTGCAGCTAGTCATAAATTCATTACAATTAGACTTATTAGTCTTTGTTCTCAATTTTGAAACGTGATTATTTTTTGATTCTATAACATATTTTCATGGCTGCAAACGAAGTATACAACAAGAAAAATCTCATATCGCTGTCCCTCATCAATAAATTACATTTTAGTAATTTTGGTTAATTCTTTTACTCTTTCTAAATGAAAATAGACATACATGTGTATAAGAAGCAACAAACTCTAAGAACTTTTTTTGGACCCTCTTTTTTTAAAAAGCTAAATACATAGTTGACACTGTCACCCATTCCATTACTTTTTCATCCACATTATACCCCAGTGTTGGGATGCCCTGTGCCTTACTGCAGTATCCCCCATGGATGGTAACTTCAGCTATGTTGCTGATATTTTGATTTTAAAAACAGTGTGCAGTAGATAGCTTGTGCATATAGTTTTTATATTTTCACCAGTGTGTCGTTGGGTAGATCCCTATGAGTAGAATTGCTGAGTTAAAGAGCAAATATGTGTGTCATTTGTTAGATACTCTCATATTCCCTCTGTAGAGACTAAACCACCAAAACTGGATTTAAACAATTTGCAAAAATGAGAGTGAAGACATTGTGCCCCATCTATATACACCTGGTGTCCAGACCAGTCCCTGTTGTTGTACCCAAGGGACAGACTAGGATAGATCTCAAGCAGGAATAGGCCCTTGGAGTCCTGGATGAGCCAGGAAACAGTATCGTCTTCACTTTGGCTTCGGTAACAGATAGCCTTGTTCATCTCAGTCTGGGTTGGAGCCCTGAGTGGTTTCCTTTACTTTCTTTGATTGATAAGACACTTAAAAATTATTTTTATGTGTTTTATTGGGCAGTCAAAATTTTTCATAGCACGGACCCATCTGGAGACTTACATCAGACATATCTCTATTTATCTTCAGCAAATCGACATTATTCAGGTCATTGATTGATATGTCCCTGGTGATCATTCTTTGTAAATAGAAAGAAAACTAACATGTTTAATATGCATTCAGTCTCATTTTAAATCAATCAACTTGAATGAAATCCCTCTCTGTCCCCACTGCACTCCTACTTCTAGGCCAGAAATAAAAACCTGCATAGACTAAAGACTGAATCCAGCCCACTGTGGGGGACATATGGCTCCCACTATGTTTTGAGGGATAAAAATTAGTTGCTAACTTTAAAATCAGGAACTGGCACATAAATATCCAGACTTCTGACTTCTCTTGAAAACATGGCCAACTGACCTGCTTCAAGCATGGCTGTAGTGGAAGAGAGGCTGCTTCCAGTAGAAAGGCATGTACTGTCTACTGTTAAGCATGGTTGCCTAGTCTTTGTATCATTTCTCTTGCTTCCTGGACCATGAGTTTGTGAGAACTAGACTGCTAGCTCAGTTAAGATAAAGACCACATGTATCTTGATCAACTTTGACTTTCCACCATCTAACTCAGACCCCAGGACACATGTCTTCCTTGTAGGTTTGTGGGATGATATAAAATATCTTGTGGATGCATATGGCACTTCTTCCAAAACTGAAATCAAGCCCTACATCTTTCATGCAGACTGGCATCATAGGTGCCCCTGATCTCTACCATTAGACCCACTACCTAAAGCCACTCTTAAGACCCTGGGCTGCTTCTGAAGTCTTTTTCACCTAGCAGTAATTTGACCTCTTTTTCACCTAGCAGTAATTTCTCCAACGAGGACAGCAAACCATACCTCATGAAGTGGCTAGGCAGACCACATGAGGTCATGAATGTCTAGCATGGCCCCTAGTATGCATTTTTATGATGTTCTTCGCAGTTCTTTTGTCCAAGTTGACAACTTTTTCCACGCCTTAGATGTCAATGAGGTTCAGTTTGGTTTTCCAGCCAACCCTCAAGGAAGAGATCACAGTAGAATTCTCTGTATTCTGAGAATTTTCTAAGATCATTTCCCAAGGACAAGGATGGAGATAAAAATTTTATCGAGAACTTTGTATTTTTATCAGATCCATTGGTGGCCTAAAGGGGACAATCAGGGCAGGTTAGAACACATAAAACTACAAGTTCCTGGTCACCACTGCATGCTAACGATCAAAAGCTTCCCTGAAAATTTGGAGCCAGGAAAGAAGCATGAAGTGGTTTGTGCTCCTCGGGCTGGTGGCCCTCTCAGAGTGCACAGTCATGTAAGTATGGGGACTGTAAGCAGCAGCATCTTTCTATCTGGGTTAGAAAGGAATGGAACATTTCCCTGGTAGTCTTAAAGTTCAACTCTTACTTATTGATAAGGAGCTTGCTATAGGTGCTTATCCTTGGTTCTTTAGCCTTGGGCTTCCCAGGTGGTGCTAGTGGTAAAGGACCTGTGTGCAAATATAGGAGATGTAAGAGATGTGGGTTCAATCCCTGGGTTGGGAAGATCCCCTGGAAAAGGACATGGCAACCCACTCCAATATTCTTGCCTAGAGAATCCCATAGACAGAGGATCCTGGCAAGCTATGCTCCATAGCACTATATAGACTTGGAAACGACTCAATAGCTTAGCATGCTTGCACGCACCTTGCTATAGAAACTGTGGGTCCCAAGAGTTGAGGTGTAGGTTTGCATGGTTACACAAGTCTTGGGACCCCGTCATTTGGTGACCTGCTGAAAACAGAACTCCTTGCAATTGTTTAGTGCACAACCTGTACAGATGTATGTGTGATCCTGTGGAATAGCGTTTTCTACATTTTATTCTAGGTGTCTTCTCTGTTCTCTCTCTACTTCAGTGTCTATATGTCTATGTCTGAATCTCCGTATCTCTTTCATTTGTCTCATCATCTCTTTGCAAGTCTCTGTGAGTGCAGATCTTCCATGTTGTTTTC
>ML663600.1:52393-86793 GCA_007570785.1 Antilocapra americana | reverse complement strand
AATCAGTCCTGAACATTCATTGGAAGGACTGATACTGAACCTGAAACTGCAATACTTTAGCCACCTGATACAGAGAACCAGCTTATTGGAAAAGACCCTGATGCTCTGAAAGATTGAAGTCAGAATGAGAATGAGATGGTTGGATGGCATCACCGGCGCAATGAACATGAGTTTGGGTAGGCTCTGGGAGTTGGTGATGGACAGGGAAGCCTGGCATGCTGCAGTCCATGGGGTCTCAAAGAGTCAGACACAACTGAGAGACTGAACTGAACTGAACTGAGCCATAAGATGAATAGCATGAATATTAAAACTACCATCAAAAAAAAAGTTACAGCTAATTAACTGAGAAAGCATATAAAAGTATACAAGGAACTTCCCAGATGACTCAGTGGTTAAAAATCTGCCTGTTAATGTTGGATATGTGGGTTCCATCCCCAGTCCTCGAAGATCTCACCTGCAGCGGAGCAGTTAAACCCATGGACCACATCTACTGAGCCTGTGCTCTAGAGTCTGGAAACTGCAAGTAGTGACTCCATGGACCCTAGAGCCCAAGCTTTGCAACAGGAGAAGCCAAAGCAATAAGAAGCCTGCACACTACAATGAAGAGTAGCCCTGGTTCACTGCAACTTGAGAAGCAAAGATATTAATAAATAAAATTATTTTTTAAAAAATAGAAAATAAAAAGCATACTGGATGGAAAGAATAACAGATAAGACACTACAGAAGAAAAAAATCAGTGTTGCAGAAGTAGCAGCAGAGACTGTGGAAAACAAACAATAAATTAAAGAGAAAAATTGACGGGGAAAAATTAATTGTGCATCAAGAGACTTTTGAAATAATTTGAAGAATACTAAACTATATGTAACTGGAGCCTCACAGGAACTTCATTTTCATTCTTTTTAATTTCTTTAGAAAATAATTGACTGTTTAAAGCAAAAATTGTAACAATATATCATGTGATTTGTAACAGATGTACAAGTGAAATGTGTGACAATAACAGCAAAAAGGCAAGGAGGGAGGGAATCAGAGTATAGCATGATTAGGTTCTTATTCTACATGTAAAGCAATAGAAGGTCAATTGAAGATCGACTGGGAAGGTAAAGATGCATACCATGAATCTTAATACAACCACTTCATAAAATAGAGTTACAGCTAATAAACTGACAAGGGATATAAAACAGCCCAAAGCAAAGAAGTCAGGGGAAACCTGAAAAATGATAAGAAAGAACATGGGACAGATTGAAAACAAACAGCAAGATGATAGAATTAAACCCAACTAAAGTTAACCCCTCAGATGTGAACGCAGAGTGAAGACATAACCCAGGTCCCAGATGACAGCAGATCCCCATACGCTGCACTACAGCAGAAACAGAACCTGCCAGGCCCCGGGGTGCCATGTGCCTGGGCACATACAGCTCAAAAAGTTTATACGGAACAGTAAGTTAGAAGAATTCAATCATGCAGAGTATGTTCTCTGTTTATAAGAAATTAGAAATCATTGTTCACTGGACAGAAGAAGAATAAGGTGATAACATAGTGCCGACCTTCCCTCTTTTACTGCTCTAATTCTGCCCAGGAGGGAGCAGATAAATTGCAGGACTTACACGTCTTCAGTACTAGACACACCTGACTGGTGTTATTTGTTTGATTTTCATGTTTCAGTCTCCCTTCTCCTCTCCTGTCTGACCATCCTAAGCAGCAGGGGCTCCTCTTCTAAGCCACAGCTAAGTCACTACAAACAAATCCGTATGGTATTTGCCGAGACTTTCCCATAAACAGGTGAACCTTGTTTCTTCCTACTTTGTACTTCTGGCTCTTTTCAGCCAGCCCTGGCTCCTGTCCCACCCCTGGGACCCTGGTCCTCTGTCACTTGCGTGATGTTCCTATACACCAGGCCTCGGTCACACCACTGGCATTCCTTTTCAGAGTGGCCATATACACGCACAAAGAGAAAGAGCAGGCAGCTCCTTACTCGCTTCTCTTGTTCCTTCACGACATACATTCACTGAAAACCTGTGTAGCAAGCCTGTTACTTGCACACCTTCAAATTATTCATGTACAAGAGCTACATATAGTATTTCATTCCATTTGTCAAGCTTCTTATACTAAGATCAGTCATCTTTATGTTTCTTAATACTTTTAAAACTCTGATTGCATGTTGACATTTTTAAGAATAAAATTATTTGCTAAATAAAAAAAAAGTGCATTTTCATGTGCAAACACATCAGTTAGTTCACAGGTCTGACAGACATCATTTTGGTTACATCCCTGACAAGTGATTGTGCTTTTATGTACTTTACTGTATAGAACTATATGGAGTAGAGTAGTACAGTATATTTATTCCAAACCTACAGTTTGAAAGGCCAGTTTTGAACACCCATTGAAATAGATCTTGTTCATATATAGGGGCCTTACTGTCCTGCTAAGATGTGTGGATACAAAAGTGAACACTCCATCTCCAGGTCCAAGGAAATCACATTCCTGTTTGGAATATTAGAGGAAATATGAGCTCCTCCTACTCCAATACATCTCAGTCCTTCAGATGACCTTGATCAGGAACAAAAGATATTAAAATAGTAATAATCATCTTGTTTTTACCTGCTTCTAAAAAGTGTTGTTTAGCTGCTCAGTCCTGGATCTTGTTATATTTGTGGACTGGATGGAGAAGTGATGTGAACAGGAGTGAGGAAGGTGACACAGGTGGGTCAGAGGTGAGGTTACAAAGATGAGACATTTAATAAGCTGAAGAATTAAGAGAGATTTGACCCTGAGTTGGAAAAGCAGTTTTCAAAATGAATTGAGTCATGTGATATGTATAACCCCTAATTCAATCCTTAGAAGAGCTCTAGTGACCAGTTTGTCTTTCCTTTCTTTTTTTTTTCTGGAACACAGGTAGGATCATCAAGCAGTTTCTTACTGCTGCTCCTTCCTCTTGGCTCCCACATTGTACCCAGCAGTTCAGGCTGATCCATCCAGAAAGGTTTTGTTCTTTTAAGAAAGAGCTGGTAATTGCCTACAAAATACTCTATTCTCTGCTTTTCATTCAAAACCAAATGTATTTTGTTATTAGGCAACATGCCCAGTAGCTAAAAGACTGCATTTCCTACTGGCCAGGGCTCTTAGTCGTGACTGGTGACTCTGTGATATCTCAGACGTGGAAGGGCGATTTCTTGGAAGGCTGTTTTTTCAAGGAGCTGATTCAGCTGGGAGATGAGTCTCTTTCCTTCCCTACCTTCTTCCTAAAGGTTGTCTTGTTTTCAGATGTGATGGCTGGAACTCTTGCAGCTGCTTTGGACCAATAGGTAACCTAAAAGATGGATACCACTCAGGGTCTGGCTAGCCCACCTCCAGATTTATTTCAGTGGGAGAAAAAAATCAAGTTTATCTTGTTAAAGGTATGGTTGTTTTAGTTTTTTGCAATGTGCATCCAAACTTAATCCTGGTATTAATATGTTTAGCCTTATTATTTTGTTGGGTTTAGTGATTACATTTATATTTTAAGTTTGTCTTATTAAGGATTGGTTCATAAAGTACATATATACTTAAATAGTGTAAATGCAAAATTATTGCTAAAAAATATTCTTACAAATTTTGAATTTTTATTCTTTCTTTTCTTCCCTTTCTTGTTTTCCCCACATTTGTATAGCCTAGTATATATCCTCTCTTTTAATCTCTTCTGAATCCCTATATAGGGCAAAAGAGACAAAGGAGCAGGGTGGGGAGAACCAAAGGAGAACAAAGCACAAGGACATGAATGAAGGGTGGTGGTCCTTGGTACTCACCAAGAATGTTCTGCAGTAAGATCACATTCCCCTGCCCTTCTGTGTTCCCATCACCCCCAGGTTTGCCATGACCACGGAGGTTACACTGGCCAGTGGAGTCTGAGTAGATGTGACATATCATTTCCAAAAGGAGGCATTTAAGAACCAGAGTCTACGTGGCCTCACACTACCTTCCCCTGCATCCAGAGAGAGCCTCCATCTACTTACTTCCCTGAAAATAAGTGTTGAACAGAGCCTCTGCCATCTGAACTCAGATGTGAGTGAGAAATAAACCTTGCTATTAAGACTTTGAGATTTGGGCATTTTATGTTTTCATACTGTAAGTAACGTTCTCTTCACTGAAAGAGGGGAATATAACAAGAACTCTTACTTGTCTGCTTATCACTGAGTAACTAAACTGTACCTAAATCCCTAGTCTAGGGCCTCACAGCTGATACTTCATTTCCTAGCCCATCTTTCATTTAAAAAATGCTTCTCTGACTTCATTGCAACCAGTGACAAATGAGTGAAAGTAATTTTACAACTTCTGATTATGCCCTTAAGGAAAGGTACATATCTTGATTCTCCTTCTTTCTCCCACTAGCTGGAATGCAGATGTAATGAGAGGAGCTGGAGCAGCCATGTAACACCAGAGGTGAGTATCACATATTCATGAGGCAAAGCAATGAGAAAAAACTGGGTCCCCATCACTGTGGAGCAACCTCTACTATTATTACATGAAAAGAAATGAAAATGTATTTAAGACAAGATTATTTGGATTTTGAGTGCAAAAGTTGAACCTGTAACCTAACACCCATAGCCTAGTAACAAATTTGTGTGTTAGCTTTGTTTTGACATCAGAGTCTGGTGGATAGAGACAGGCATTCCCAGAAGGCAATAGTGGAAAAGAACCCGCCAGTCCAATGGTTGAAACATAAAGACTTGTGATTTCGATCCACAGGTCTGAAAGATCCCCTGTAATAGGGCATGGCAACTCACTCCAGTTGTTTTACCTGGAGAATCCCAAGGACAGAGGAGTCTGAAAGGCCTACAGTCCATGGAGTTGCAAAAAAAACTGGACATAACTGAAGAGACTTAGCACACCACACAGACAGACTAGACCTACCCACATGGATGCCAAGTGGGTTAAGTGAGAGCCATGTCCTCCAGAACCTGTGGTTTAGTGTGGGTTTCAGAAAGTCAGTTCAGTTCAGTTCAGTCTCTCAGTCGTGTCTGAATCTTTGAGACCCCATGGACTGCAGTATGCCAGGCTTCCCTGTCCATCACCAACTCCCGGAGCCTACTCAAACTCATGTCCATCACATCGGTGATGGCATCCAACCCTCTCATCCTTTTCATGCCCTTCTCCTCCCACCTTCAATCTTAAACAGAGGATATGGGTTGGATCCCTGATTTGGAAATATTCCCCATGCTTGGAGGCAACTAATTCTGTACGTCTTAAGTATTGAACCCTCATACCCTAGAGCTCATGATCTGCAATAACAGAAGCCACTGCAATGAGAAGCCTTCTTGCCACATCTAGAGAATAGCTCTCACTCACTGAAACCAGAGAAGGCTCATGCATCAAGGAAGGCTAGCACAGTCAAAATTAAAAACAAAACAAAACAAAAAAAAAAACCTCCCAGAGAAACCAGTGAGGGCACAGGAGAAGCAGGACTGAAGGACTGGAAAAGGGATGAAACCAAGCCTGAGTGTGATTTCATGCAAGTCTCTGAGAGGGAAGCTTCAGCCTGCTCCCACAGGGAACTCTGGAATGTAAACTGTGACTCAAAAGCGACCCAACAAAAGGCAGGGGAGCTGGAGTTTCACACTTCCACCAGCACCTACCTGTCAGCCTTCAAATAATGGCCACCTGCTGTCTATGGGCCCTTGTACTAGATCTTTCAAAGAAAAGGTAAATGTGACCCTACATTTAAATGCAAATGAAAGTCAAGGAAAATGCAACCTCAGAGAATGTTGAGGTGCTCTGCACTGGCTCTGCACTCTCCAGCATCATGTCACATCATTCCACAGGAGGGGAAAGAACTCCTCTGGTCTCTAGAGGTAATTTTTTCTTTTTCAATTTAATTTTTGTTTTTTATTGCAGTATAGTTGATTTCCACCTGCCAGTCCAGTAGATGCAAGAGATGTGGGTTTGATCACTGGGTCAGGCAGATCACCTGGTATAGGAAATGGCAACCCACTCCAGTATTATTCTCACCATTATATGTATATATGTCCATTCTTTCTTAGATTCTTTTCCCATAAAATTATTACAGAATATTAAGTAGAGTTCTCTGTGCTACACAGTAGGTACTAGTGGATTTTTTATTTTATGTTTAGTAGTGTATATATATTAATCCCAATCTCATAGTGTACCCCTCTTCTCCTACCTTTCCATGGGTAACCATAAGTTTCCTTTTGAAGACTGAGAATCTGTTTTCAAGAAATCGTTTCTGATGAACCAGGATGAGCCATCAGCCAGAGGCAGGAGTTCTTTCACCTCAGTGGGGAGAAATTCAGCATAGCATTTAGTCTTCGTTCCTCCAAACAGAGACATACACACATTTTTTAAGAGTAAGAGCAGGGCCAGGTGTAATTTTTGATGAAGTGCTCCATCAAGACAAGCCAGACTCAGTCTCTAGGTTGGGCCACATTGGTGTCATACCATAGCCCCGCACACTTTCATCCCCATTGACCTTGGCACTGGGTGTGATAAGACTCCATGAGGTCAATCAAAGCTCTCCAACCCCTAGGGTCAACTAGACATGAGAAAGAAAAACCTGCCTCTCCTCCCGGCAGCAGTCCAGAGGTAGCCCCCAGAGCAGCTGGGGATCAGACAGTCTCCACTCACCTCGCTCAGGCCTGGAGTCCCACAAAGCCTCCGGGTTGGAGAGTGCTACACAGCAGTCACACAGCTTTTGGAGGCTGACTCAGGACTCAGCCTTGCCATAGTCCAGTCCCTGTTTTGTCACTCACATCCCTTTGCCTACAGCAACTTCAACCAAGTCCCGTCTGCTCTCTTGGCCTTGATTTCTTATTGGCAAAGCCAGAGAAGGAACCAGATGATTCCTCACATCACGACATGACCTTGAGGCAACTCTCAAGGCCGAGATAAGCTCCTCACATACAGCAGGTGGAACAGTATGGGACTTGAGTCCAAAATCTCTGGTTACCTTTGCCAATTAAACATTGTCCCTCACCATCTGACACTACATAGACACTGACGTAACCACCTTTCAACACAGCCTATGAAGAGTATTTAGGGTAGAGGTCAGGAATGAGGCCCTCAGTTCTCTGAGAAAACTGGAAGAACATTCCATCAAAGAAATATTTTCCAAAGAAGATTTTATGAGCCCATTTTCTTATACCTCAAATCCAGAAAAGCACCATTGACAGAGCCACCTGCTCATCATAATCAGCAGCTAGCTTCTACCACAGTGTGTGCTTGACTGCACGTACCGCTTCACCAAATCATCGATGCACTGAACTCCCACACACACCTCTTAGGCTCCTCTTAGGCAATATTCAACAGAGCTGTGTGAGAAGCTGTCTCCAAACTACAGCCCTCCACTTAACTCCAAACAAATCTTAACTTTCCTATTGTGCTCTTTTCAATAACTTTATATAAAACTTAAATAGCAATTCAGTCAGGCACTCAGTCATTTCAGTTGCTCAATCATGTCTGGGTCTTTGCAACCCCTTGAACCACAGCATGCCAGGCCTCCCTGTTATGATCAACTCCCAGACTTTACCCAAACTCATATGCATTGAGTCTATGATGCCATCTAACCATCTCATCCTCTGTCATCTCCTTCTCCTCCTGCCTTCAATCTTTGCCAACATCAAGGTCGTTTCAAAGGAGTCAGCTCTTTGCATCAGATGTCCAAAAGATTGGAGTTTTAGCTTCAACATCAGTCCTACCAATGAACACTCAGGACTGGATTGCCTTTAGGATGGACTGGCTGGATCTCCTTGCAATCCAAGGGACTCAAGAATCTTCTCCAATATCACAGTTCAAAAGCATCAATTCTTCAGCCCTCAGCTTTCTTTACAATCCAACTCTCACATCCATACTTGACTACTGGAAAAACCACAGCCTTGACTAGACGGACCTTTGTTGACAAAGTAATGTCTTTGCTCTTCAAAATGATGTCTAGGTTGGTCATAACTTTCCTTTCAAAGAGGAAGCGTCTTTTAATTTTATGGCTGCAATCACCATTTGCAGTGATTTTGGAACACAAAAAAAATAAGTCAGCCATTGTTTCCACAGTTTCCCCAACTATTTGCGATGAAGTGATGGGACCAGATGCCGTGATCTTATTTTCTGAATGTTGAGCTTTAAGCCAACTGTTTCACTCTCCTCTTTCACTTTGATCAAGAGGCTTTTTAGTTCTTCTTCACTTTCTGCCATAAGGGTGGTGTCATCTGCATATCTGAGGTTGTTGATATTTCTCCCGGCAGTCATGATTCCAGCTTGTAATTCTTCGAGCTCAGCATTTCTCATGATATACTCTGCATATAAGTTAAATAAGCAGGGTGACAATATACAGCTTTGACATTCTCCTTTTCCTATTTGGAACTTGTTTGTTGTTCCATGTCCAGTTCTAACTGTTGTTTCCTGACCTGCATACACGTTCCTCAAGAAGCAGGTCAGGTAGTCTAATATATTCCCATCTCTTTCAGAATTTTCCACAGTTTATTGTGATCCATGGAGCCAAAGGCTTTGGCATAGTCAATAAAGCAGAAATAGATGTTTTTCTGGAACTCTCTTGTTTTTTCCATGATCCAGCAAATGTTGGCAATTTGAGCTCTGGTTTCTCTGCCTTTTCTGAAACCAGCTTGAACATCTGGAAGTTCATGGTTCACATATTGCTGAAGTCTGGCTTAGAGAATTTTGAGCATTCCTTTAATAGCATGTGAGATGAGTGCAACTGTGTGGTAGTTTGAGTATTCTTGGCATTGCCTTTCTTTAGGATTGGAATGAAAACTGACCTTTTCCTGTTGTGGCCACTGCTGAGTTTTCCAAATTTGTTGGTGTATTGAATTCAGCACTTTCACAGCATCATCTTTTAGGATTTGAAAGAGCTCAACTGGAATTCCATCACCTCCACTAGCTTTGTTCATAGTGATACTTCCTGAGGCCCACTTGATTTCACATCCCAGGATGTCTGGCTCTTGGTGAGTGATCACACCATCGTGATTATCTGGGTTCTGAACGTCTTTTTTTTTTTGTAGTTCTTCTGTATTCTTGTCACCTCTTCTTAATATCTTCTTCTTCTATTAGGTTCATATCATTTCTGTCCTTTATTGAGCCCATCTTTGTATGAAATGTTCCCTTGGTATCTCTAATTTTCTTGAAGACATCCCTAGTCTTTCCTATTCTATTGTTTTCCTCTATTTCTTTGCATTGATCCCTGAGGAGGTCGTTCTTATCTCTCATTGCTATTGTTTGGAACGCTGTATTCAAATAGGTATATCCTTCCTTTTCTCCTTTGCTTTTTGCTTCTCTTCTTTTCACAGCTATTTGTAAGGTGTCCTCAGAGAGCCATTTTGCTTTTTTGCATGTCTTTTCCTCAGGGATGGTAAGATCCCTGTCTCCTGTACAATGTCACGAACCTCCGTCCATAGTTCATCAGGCACTCTGTCTATCAGATCTAGTCCCTGAAATCTATTTCTCACTTCCACTGAATAATCAAAAAGGATTTGATTTAGGTCAGACCTGAATGGTCTAGTGGTTCTCCCCACTTTCCATTATTTCTGTCTGAATTTGGCAATAAGAAGTTCATAACCTAGCCACAATTAGCTCCTGGTCGTGGTTTTTTTTTTGTTTTTTTTTTTTTTTTTTGCTGACTGTATAGAGCTTCTCCATCTTTGGCTGCAAAGAATATAATCAGTCTGATTTCGGTGTTGACCATTGGTGATATCCATGTGTGGAGTCTTCTCTTGTGTTGTTGAAAGTGGGTGTTTGCTATGACCAGTGCGTTCTCTTGGCAAAACCCTATTAGCACTTGTCAATCAAAACACCCTACACATACTAACTCATTCAGGTTCTGTTATTATTATTCCCTATTTAAAGATGGGAAATGTGAGGCACAGATAGAGCAAGTAACATGTCTAAGGTCGCAGAGCTGGTGGATGGTTAGGCTCAGGTTTGAACCAAGGTCATAGCTCTCAGATGCTCTGTTTTTATCCGTTATGCTCTGCTCACTCTCATTTTGTAAATCATTTCCTATACCTTTAATTCAAGTTCAATCTCTCCCATCCAGGTCAGAGGGAGCATATATCCCAGTATTTTTTTCTCCTCCATAGACTCCTTTGAATTTTACAAACTATTGTGATGTCAAAAGGGAAATGAAGAGGGTGGTATTTGTGCAGATACTGTGTCGCTATTATATCTTAGCTCCCCCAGCCACAAAGAAGTGATATGCCAGGGCCCACTGTCTCTGGGAAGGTCACAGAGGTGATCCTCCCAAGCCCCAGGTGGAACAAAGGTCAGTCCTAGGGGATCACACCTGCATCTCTGAAGGGCATGTGCTCAGAGATCAGACCGCAGCACCCCCCACAGACCTCAAGTCAGGAGTTCTCCCTCTTCCTGCAGATGTGACAGGAGGATAACCAGCCTCAGTGTGGACCACCCATCTTAACCCAGAGGAGCTTCCTCTTCCTTTTCATCCAGGCACTTACTCCTCTGCCCACTTCCTCTTTTAACTTCATTTAACTTTGCCTTTGAAACACAAGTGGGGAGCAAGGAGCTGGGAGCTTTCTTCAGTGGGGTTCCAGAATGACACAAAATTATTCACTACCACGTCTTCCTAGTTTAGAGTATTACCTTTTGCTGGGGTCCTGCCCCAGCGGGTCAGTGGTGTTGGCAGAAGAACTGAGCTGAGTCTATGTGTGGTGATGAAGCAGTCTCTTTATTGCTGTTAGTTTTGTGGGGTGATGGAGAAGTCTCTCTCTTTATTTTTGTTAGTTTACAGTTTTATAGCCAAAAAAATCCCCATTACATCACAATTATTCTATGCAATCTTTTGTTTTCTGCCTACGATCAACAACTTTAACATTAAGCTCATTTTCCTTGCAAAAGGTCGGATTTCTGCATAATTAGATTTAACAATAGTATGTTTACCATTTGAATGTCTCCAGCATATTTCAGATAAGTACATCAATCTAAATAGAAAGGTTACATTTCTCTTATTAGGTGCAACTATATAGAAGCTAGAGAGAAGGGCTTAAGCTTGAAACTGTTTTATTCTATTAACCTATTTTGGTTTTTACAAGGAAAGAGAAACAGGACAAAGAGACAGTTTAGCAGCACTGCTTTAACAATAAAACCCTATTAACCTTACAACTACTAAAAGGAATTCCTGTGTCTACACTACCCTAAAGCAATCAGTGTCTCCAACTACGCTGGCCACGGTCCTGAGCATTCCTAAGTCCCATTCCAGTCTGGTTTTTTCAAGGAAGGGATCCTCCTCCGTGGAGTGGTCGGGGGAGTGGGATGTGGAAAGGTGACCCAAGTACGAGCCCTTCTGGTGGTGGCTTTGCCATGACCCCCAGAGAACTCTTGGTAAACTCCCCAGTTACTAGTAGGAGGTATAGTAATCTATTTAAATGTCCCTTATTCCTCCTTTGTCCCTGGGAAAGGGAATCTGCCTTCCTGGATCCTCTGAGGGAAATAAGGTTGGAGGGAATTATCTCAGGATGAATGTTTTCTAACTGGGACTGATCTGAGATGAGCTAAAACATAAACAGATGAGCATAAACAGAACTTCCCAAGAAAAATACCAGGACTGGCCTTGCCTTGGGATGCCCTGAAGGAAAATCCACTTTGCAGTTTCCTTCTCAGTCTCGTGACTTTTTCATCCGAGTGAGGGGGCATCCTGACGGCTTCCAACAACCTTTCATTCCTTCTTCCTTGGCTCTCAGAAATGGAGGAAAATTAACATTTCCAAATATGACACACCTACCCCAGTCTGTGCAAGATGATGGCAAAGAGCAAATGACAAGGGTAAGTTAATAACAGAAGCTGTTAGCAAACTAAGGTGAAATCTACCTGTATCCAATTTAACCTTTTCATTTGTTCTACTCTGAAAATTTGCCATAGAGTAAGTGCAGGTTTTCTTTAAGGTGAAAACACTTAGAGACTTGAAGTTAGTCTTTATGCCGCTACTAAAGTCTTGATTCTCCAGTGTAAACAGCCCTCCAAAATACCTGTCCACACTCCCACTTCCCAATGAAATGGAAGTTTGGAAGCTAGTAGGCATGACCTTCACTCAGTTTTCAAAGGCTTTCCCATCCTGTTTCTACAGCTTCTTGGGTCTCTTCATGTATTTCCTTTCTCCTCACTTTCCATTTTTCTCATCCTGTCTCCATAGTCTTACTCATCTACTCAAAGATCCCCACTGCCCACAGGATATATTCCATGATCTTGAACATTGGCTTGAACCATCCTGTGACCTGATCTTGGTTCCCCTTTTCTACACTGTCCTGTGTGTATCATATATTAGTGTTGTTGTCAAAGTTTTCAAGTCTTTGTCCTAAACTCATGCTGGCTTATGCTTCCATATTCCCTCAAAATTCATTGGGGCCCTGTGGCTTGTTTACACCAACATAACACAGGTAGCGGTGACACAGCTCACTCCCTGCGAGTGCTTTGATAGTGCTAACTGAAAAAAAAAAAGTACAACCTAAAAGTCAGCAGTTCTGTTTGATTCAGCACGCTTTCTGAGAACTTCAAGCCCAGGGGCAAAGTCTCATAGCTCTAAGGGACCGCTCTGAAGAGATAAAGGTGGAGCCAGGGCATACAGGAGTTTTTGAAACGAAAAAACAGTCTGAACACAAAAATATTACCATTCATTAAAGGGAGATTAAATATCTAAAGTTAAAACATCCAAATATTTTTCCATGTATGAGAAGATGCAAGAGCCTGGGCTCATTGAAATCATCATTTTGATATGCACCTTGGCTATCTAGGGCAGTATACTTATTTTTCACATCCTGAATCATGTGTGGGCACACAGAATTTAGGGGGGAGGTGGCTTCTTGGCTTCAGTAGCTGAAGGCTTGATGGAGGGCATCCTTTTGCCTTCCAGAATTCTGTCAGAGCTGACCATAAGGAGTGGCTGTATTGTGATGATTGGATTCCTGCATCATCCTTTGTTTACTGATATGGCTGGC
The DNA here is from genome assembly GCA_007570785.1 of Antilocapra americana. Classification (NCBI taxonomy): domain Eukaryota; kingdom Metazoa; phylum Chordata; class Mammalia; order Artiodactyla; family Antilocapridae; genus Antilocapra; species Antilocapra americana. Next base: position 73,852 of record ML663600.1, on the reverse strand, counting down.
AATCCTTTCCATTCACAATAGTCCGAACATGAATAAATATCTGCCCTTCCCCCAGCCATCACAACCAGTGGCACTGCAGTTGGTGAAGCCTCCAGCAGGCTACATCCCTAGGAAATTTCTTTAATCAGAGCCACAGATAACTTTTAATGGACACAGAGATTATTTATTTCTTTTCCCCACCATGTGCAAGCAAGATCTTAGTTGCCTCTCCAGGGATTAAATCAGCACCTCCTGTGGTGGAAGGGCAGAGTGTTAACCCCTAAAGAGCCAGAGAAATCCCAAGGCTCTTATTTTGAAATTGGCTATGGCTTGTACTGTCAATATTGCCCAGATTGACTGATTAAAGGTATCCATAGGGCTAAGCTTGCCAGATGAATGACGATCCCTGTAGGCCAGTATGGTGTGAGTTGTGCCCTCTTTGATGACTGCTTTCTCCTCCTGACCACCCACTCAGCAAAGACTTTTTAATCCCTTGAGACAAAGCTCAGTTGCCACTGCCACCAGGAAGACTTTGGAAATTTCCATCCAAGGCGGGACTCTGGGAGCATGTCTGTCTTACAGTCTGGTCACTTTTCTTTTCTCATGTTTTGATCCCCTACTAGGCCATGCAGGAAAAGCTGGCTCTTCTGGTGGACAAGCTCCTCTAGGAACTGGCTCATGGAAAAGGATCCTGAACTGCACCTCACCCCTTGGGCCCAACATCTCTGGTCTGTGCACAGGCCTCACAGTGTTCCTGCACCCTAACCTCCTCTACACAGGAAACATTTTCCATGCTAGGCTTAGAATACCTTGAAGAAGTGCTCACTGAAAGAATGAATATTTTCTAATAGATGAGATCCTTTCTCAGTTCCCCTCTCCATACCCAACCCTCTAGTCTTCCCCGCATCATTTCTTCATTGTCCGAGCCAGGACTAAGGAGCAGTCCTGATTGTGAGAAGTTTTATTCTTTGCCGAATTTTTGCTTGTGGCCATGATTGAGTTTAAGAAACTTAGAGGAAATTTCATATTATGGTCAGAGTCAGAGAAGATATTATTAATTGGCCAGGTGAGAGGTCCCCTTAATAATATCAAGAGTAGCCTGAACAGTACTAAAGCTTCTTCTAAAACAAAAATTTCTGAGTCATCCAATTAAAGTCTTGGATAAGAGAAGTCCCCTGAGGCAATCTAGAACTACTACATGCAGGTAATTGGCTACAACCTAAAAAATGAATTGACCTTTAAACTAGCATTCAGTCCTGTCTGTAATAGAAAACATTTGATTTATATGCAAAAGTACAAGAAGTCAAAAAACATTATAAATGATCATATGAATCAGGTCCAGCATCTTGAGTAAGCTGTCTACTCCTGGTGTTGTCATCTTGTCCTGGTTGTAAGCATGGTTTCCTTCGTTTGAGTATTTTCGTTTAAGGTGGGTTTGAGATCAGCAGTCCTCTATAGACCAGTCCAGTGTAGGGCTTTTATAAGCAGAAATTAATCCAAGAGTCATTTTCCCTCCCTTCAATTACACTGAGTATGAGCTTCTGAAGACTACCTGATACAGCTCCTTTCATCCATCTTGAAGACAATCCTTTACATTTTGTCTTCCAGTACACATCATTCCCTGGTTACAGGTCATGGGGCATCTAATTTTCATCAAAAGTTTACTGAGATAAGCTTCAGAAAAAGCAAAAAAAGAAACATAGAGTGTGTTTTTAATAACTAATTAAGTTTACCTTAATATGTTGTAAAACCAAGGAACTATCTGGGAAGTGAATCACTAAATATAGCTCTCCGTTTACAAAATTTAGATTTAACATTGATTGCAACATAATCTTTTTCTCTCTAAAATTACTCTGATTTCTACCAAATATATCCGAATTAAAACTGATTTGCTTGTAAAATAAGTCTGATCTCAAAAACGTTGGCCTGATAATTTTTATAATTAATCCTACAGGCTTTCTGATTTACTGAAACTTCTATAACCAGGACGATTAAATGAATCAGATGGTATTTTAAGTGCTTTGGATGGCCTGCCATGTTGCCATCCCGCTTGGGATGATGCCCACAGGTAGCTGGAATCAAAGGGCCCCTGAATGTGACTCTTCCTCTGCCAGGTTCTGTCCCCTCCACGTCCAGAGCAGGAATTCCTACAGAAAGGACAGGAACTCCAGCAAGGTTTACTGGAAGACACCGGTGAGTCTAGACCTCTCGCAGGTACCATTCTTTCCCCAGCATTTCTTCCTTCCCTCCTGGGTCCTGAGCAATCTTCCCACATCTTGGTTCCTGGCTAGTGAACTCCTCCTCCCTTCCCTTACAAATATCTCCAGAGCCCCACTTCTTGACTGCCTCCCTACACAGGCCCTATTCTTCACCTGCAGATGGCACTAAAGCAGAGAAAACTAGGGAAATGCCCAGTTCATTCTTTCTAAAAATGTCCCCATTCCTTCTACCTCCAGGCCCTATCCTGGCTCATCAGAGTTTCCATCTAGATTTCACTCAGCTTAGCAAGGAGGGTGAGATGGGAGTGGGGTGAGGGGTAATTCAGAGTAGGGGACAGTGATCAGATGACAGGGGAAGAGCTGGTGTGATGAGCACGTGGACTCCAATCACTGAACTAGTGGGACCTGCCAGAGTCTGCTTTTCCTGAGGGTATCACTAAAGACGGAAACTTCAAAATGGAAATTTTGTAAATTTATTAGAAGAAGTTTTTAAAAATAACAAAAATGTAAAAGAATAATATCGTGAACCCTGTATTTCAAGACTCGGCATCAAGAGTCTTGAAAGGGACTCAACTCTAGTCCCTTAGTTAGCCCAGGCTGTCATAGACCCGAGGCTACAGGTCCAAGATTAAGGCGCTGGCCAGCTGAGGTCCTAGGGGAGTGTTCCAGTGAAGAGTGGTCTTCGATCCTTGGTGTCTTCTTGGCCAGCAGACAGTTCTATCTTGCTGTGTCCTCACATGTCTTTGGGGTGTGGGGGGAGGGCAGGGGGAGAGAAAGAAGGAGGGAGTTAGAGGGAAGGAGAGGGAGAATTGGAGAGGGGAAAAGAGAGAAATAAAGAAGCTCTCTGGCAGGTCTTCTCAAGGCTTTAATCCCAAAATGAGGGCCAGCCATCAAGATAAAAACTGAAAGAAAGAAAGAAACTGAAGTCGCTCAGGCCTGCCCAACTCTTTGCAACACCATGGACTGTAGCCTACCAGCTTCCACCGTCCATGGAATTTTCCAGGCAAGAATACTGGAGTGAGTTGCCATTTCCTTCTCCAGGAGATCTTCCCGGCCAGGGATTGAACTCGGGTCTCTGGCATTGTAGGCAGATGCTTTACCATCTGAGCCACCGGAAAAGTCAGTCTCAAGATAATCACCTCCCAAAGGCCCTACCTTCTAATGCCATCATATCAGGAGATAGGGACGCAGCATTTGAATTTGGTGTGTTGGTCGCTTGGTCTTGTCCGACTCTTTGCAACCCCATGGACTGTACCCTGCCAGGCTCCCCTGTCCATGGAATGTTCCACGCAAGAATACTGGAGTGGATCGCCATGCGCTTCTCCAGGGGATCTTCTGACCTAGGGATTGAACTCAGTTCTCCTGTGTTACAGGCACATTACAGTCTGAGCGACCGGGAAAGCCTTTGGGTTTGGAGATGGACACAACACAATACAGGGAAACTACACAGAAATTTCTTTGAAAATCAAGACAGACCCTCATTTAAAATGTTCTACTTTTAAAATGTTTATTCATTTTTGCTGAAATTATTTTAAGGAAAAGATTACCATTTCACAAAATATACATGACCACCAAGCTCTTTAGTTTCAAATAAAATTAATATGCAACATCGAGTCCATGTTCAAATTTATCTGTGCTGTGCTTACTGTCTCAGTCGTTTCCGACTTTTTGTGACCCCATGGATTGTAGCCTGCCAAGTTCCTCTATCTATGGAGATTCTTCATGGATAGGCAAGAATACTGGAGTGGGGTGCCTTGCCCTTCTCCAGAGGATCTTCCTAACCGAGGGATCAAACCCAGGTCTCTCTCATTGCAGGTGGATTCTTTGCCATCCGAGCCACCAGGGAAGCCCAAATGTCTCTAATCCTCAGAAAAATGTCTTCTAACAGTTTATTTAGTCAAATCAGAGTCTAGACAATGTCCACTTATATTGCATGTGATCTTTCTCAGACTTTCAATAAATAACAGTCTCCCCCATTTCATGCCATTTATTTGTTTAAGAAGTGGAAGTAGGTGGGGTCGTTTGTCTCATAAAATGTCCCAAGTATTGGGTTTAGAGCAGGACTCCACAACACTGGTACCAGGACCAGGACCAGTCCTTGGTCTACTAGGAACCAGGCAGCACAGCAGGAGGTGAGCAGCAGGCCAGTGAGTAAGGCTTCATCTGTGTTTCCAGGTGCTCCCCATCACTCTCCCATCACCCCCAGATGGAAAAGGAAACTAGTTCTAGGAAAATAAGCTCTGTGGTCCCACCGATTCTGCCTTATGGACAACTGTCTAATTATTTCATTATATATCACAATGTAATAATAATAGAAATAAAGTACACAATAAATATAATGCCCTTGATTCATCCTGAAATTATCCCCTCACTCTGGTCTGTGGAAAAATTGTCTTTCAGGAAACCAGTCCCTAGTGCTGATAAAGTAGAGGATCTTGGTTTAGAGGATTACTTCTCTATTCCTTTATCTATGTACTTCTCTGAAAACTGATAATTAGATCCAGACTTGAGTTCAGCAAATTTTACTGGAATATTTCATATGTAGTTCCATACATTTCTTAAGGCATCACTCCAAGTGGCTCATAATTTCTAGTTGCCCCACTTTGATTGATACTTAGATGCAGCAGGTCCTGAGTTGCCAACCTCTTACATCCATTATAAACTTCCCCTTTAACATTCCATCTAATGGTTTTAGCATCCATTGATGATCTAGTCCTAGATATGTTGTAGGAAGGGGGAGGCCCCCCTGAAGGGCCCCAAGAATGGGCTCTTGTCTAACACTCGGTAAAGAATTGTCCGAGGAGACACGTGCTGACAAAGCAAGAGATTTTATTCAGAAGGGCCCCCCGGGGGGAGAGCAGCAGGGTAAGGGAACCCAGGAGAACTGCTCTGCCTGTGGCTCACAGTCTCAGGTTTTATGGTGATGGGATTAGTTTCCTGGTGGTTTTTGGCCAATCATTCTAATTCCGTCTTTTCTGGTTGCCCACGCATGGCTCAGCCAAGATGGATGCTAGCGAGAGGAATTCTGGGAAGTGGACTGACACGCGGTGTCTCCTGTAGACCTTTCCGGAACTCATCTGGTTGGTGGTGGCTAATTAGTTCCTCATTCCTTATCAGGATCTCCTATAAAACAACTCATGTAAATGGTTACCATGGTGCCTGGCCAGGGTGGGTGGTTTCAATCAGTGTGCTTTCCCTAACATACATTGTTTCATGAAGCTGTTGCAAATAGTGATTTCCTGGTTCTAATGTTTCTTCTGATTTAATTACTGAAATTCTTCAGTTAAAGAAAACATTTCTCCATCAATTACTTGTACTTTTGTGAAATGTGCCTTATGCAAACAAAAACAGCATAAACTGATGATTATTTCCCTTTCTCGGTGCTCAGAATTGTGAGTTCGTGCCCCCGAAACTTTTCACAAGGACAAATTAGATGTTGTCTATTAACATTTGAAACTCCTGGCTTTGTATATATTAATTTGTTTCAATCAAGTTGATCTGATGCTAACATTGTCCCACTTTCAGCCTCATCAAATGGATTCTGAAACTGTTTGTCCCACTCTTATCAGTCTTGAAAGCCCTCAGATTTCTGGTCCTTCAAGATTCCCAGTCTTATCTTGTACTTTTCTTGGCTGGCCCAGCACTGAAAACAGCTATCTCTTCAGGAAACCATGGATTTTCTCCTGAGAAGTGTATTGAGATCACAAGCTAGCCCTCAGGATCGTCAGTGTTACAAGTTCCCACTACTTCTAGGCTTTCCAGAGGTCAGAACCAGGAAGTACAGATTTTCTTAAAAAAAAAAAAGCAAAGAATTAATTGGTGCAAACTTCTGCTTTCAATTTGAAATTTAAGACTGCATGCGAGATAGCAAAGGAGATGAAAATGTATAGGACAGTCTTTTGGACTCTATGGGAGAGGGCAAGGGTGGAATCATATCGGAGAACGGCATTGAAAGATGTAAATTATCATATGTGAAATGAATTGCCAGCTCAGGTTTGATGCATGATACAGGGTGCTCAGGGCTGGTGCACTGGGATAACCCAGAGAGATGGAATCGGGAGGGAGGAGGGAGGGGGGTTCTGGAAGGGGAACACATGTATAGCCATGGCGGATTCATGTCAATATATGGTAAAGCCAACACGATAATATAAGGGAAAAAAAAAAAAGACTGCAGAGTTCTACTTAAGTTTATTTTGTTTCGTACTTATCCACTTTTCTCTATCCACTGAACCTTTTGCTTCAGAACAACATGAGTTTTAATTGCTTACTGATTTAGCCTGTCACATACATACAGTTTTTTCACAATTTGTAGTTGTTCAGTTGCTCAGTCATGCCCTGTGACCCCACAGACTACAGCTCATAGGCATTCCTGTCCTTCACCATCTTCTGGAGTTTGCTCAAACTCATGTTCATTGAGTCGGTGATGCCATCCAATCATCTTGTCCTCTGTCATCCCCTTCTCCTTCTGCCTTCCATCTTTACCAGCATCAGGGTCTTTTCCAATGAATTGACTCTTCGCATCAGGTGGCAAAAATATTGGAGCTTCAGCTTCAGCATCAGTCCTTCCAATGAATGTTCAGGGTTGAATTCCTTTAAGATTGACTGGTTTGCTCTCCTTGCTGTACAAGGGACTCTCAAGAGTAAGAGTCATATCCAGCACCACAGTTCTTGATTCTTCAGTGCTCAACCTTTTTTATTGTCCAGATCTCACATCTGCACATGGTTACTAGAAAAGCCATATCTTTGACCATAGGGACATTTGTCAGCAAAGTAATGTCTCTGCTTTTTAATGCACTGTCTAGTTTTGTTATTGCTTTTCTTCCAAGGAGCAAATATCTTTTATCTTGATTCATGGATCTAACATTCCAGGTTCCTATTAAATATTGGATTAAATTCTTTACAGCATCAGACTTTACTTTCACCACCAGACAGTCTACACCTGGGGGTCATTTTGGCGTTGGCTCAGGCCCTTCGTTCCTTCTGGAGCTATTTCTCTGCTCTTCTCCAGGAGTATATTAGACACCAACAGGCCCGGGGAGTTCATCTTTCAGTGTCATACCTTTTAGCCTTTTCATACTATTCATGGGGTACTTAAGGAAAGAATGCTGAAGTGGTTGGCCATTCCCTTCCCCAATTCTCACAATAATAGTAGCAATATTGCCAACAACAAGGTGTTGGGTATAGTCTCAGATTTCTTTACTTTTTCAACTTTGGTTGTCTTTGGAGTGGGATGGGACAGGACTATTTTTGTTTGTTGATACTTCTTCTTAGACATTACTACACTCTGAATGTAGAGTCAAAATTAGATTTGTTTGGGGCAGTTATATCAGCAACTTGATGTAGTTATGCTCTTTAGTCTTAATTCATTCTCTACTTCTGTAGATGTGCATATTTATCTATTTTTTATTCTGTAATACATATCCATGGTTGCAATGTCAAACTGTCACTCCCTTCTCTGCCTCTCATTCATAAATTAAAATTTTTGTTAGTCTTCACTTTATTCTTACACTGTTATTGAAAATAGACATAGAGGTGTATGTATAAAGGAGTGACTATAAGCAGTCTTTTGCTTCTTCTTATTTAAAAGAATCAGTAGTGTATCCTAAACATCTCACCCATTCCTCTCCTTCCTCATCTGCATTACACCCAAGCATTGGGATGCCCTGTGCCTTAGTCCATCTCCCATGGATGGTCACTTCAGATTTCTTTATACTCTTTTGCTTTGCTAAATAGTGTTGTAGTGAATAGCTTGTGCATCTGGCTTTGTGCATTCTTGCCAAGGTATCTTTTGGATACATCCCTAAAAGTAGGATTGTTGAGTTAAAGGGCATATGTGTGTGTCATTTGTTAGATGCTATCAACTCCCCTCCAGAGGGACTGAACCATCAAGGCTGAATTTTAACAAGGTGCAGAAATGAGGGTTATGTCACAGCACCATCTATATACACCTGGTGACCAGGGTGCCTAGCAGTGCTTATCAGTCTGGAACTGACTGGTGAGCTCCTCAAAACAACTCAGAGGAGCTAGGTTACAATTCATCTATCCAGTGTGAGTAGTGCTTTAAAAATAACAGAGGACCTTATGCAATACATTCTCCTTCACACCACCTTATTTAGCCATCTAGTACTGGATAAGCAGGCCTGGAGTGAAAGCCCATTCCCTACTTTCCTCTCAGCAGCATCCATAACTGGAACTTTGTAAAAATGGGACCCCAAATTTTTAGACCGAGGAAATTTGTAACCCCAGAGTTCAAAGGCTTATTAGATGTTGAATTAAGACCTTCATTGCTGCTGACAGAAACCCAACTTAGACAGCTTCTGTGACCTGGAAATTATTGGATCACAGGGCAATAAAGTCCATGGGTGGTGACAATGCCAGAAACAGCAATATTCTTGGCCTCACTGTCCCTATTTGACTCTGTTTTTTTTTTATTCACTGTGCTCAACCCCTCCTTTACCTAGATAATCTCAAATTTCTATTTCAAGTTCTAGAAAGACTGGGCCCCATTGGATAATCACAGTTGCCACAACTGGACAGAATTTATATGTTCTTGCCTCCACACTGGCTGCCAAGCAGCTTAGGAATAAATGGCATTGGGTCAAGTCCCCTTCTCCAATGAGTGGTTAACCGTTAGAACAAATATGGGGTTTGTGTGAAGGCTGTCTCAGCTATTGACCCTTCTGAGACACCAGAAACTCTTTTGAGTGATGCCATAGGTGGTTTTCCAAACATTTCACTTTGAAAATATCATCAGAGTAACTGTCACTAATAGCAGCTGCCAGAAAGCTGGGTTGAAACTGTTTCTAGGGGTTGAGATGGTCCTGGGTAGATGTCTTAATGTTTGGTTATACGCCCTTTTGTACTATATAACGTTTCATCTTCTGTTTGTATTATTTAAGGGTAACACACTAGAAAGCACTAATGATACATTAACTTGAGTTTATGCTCAGGAATCCTTTCACTTACTGATACTGTGGTGGAAAGTGGAATGTGGCATAATAGCTGGAGGTAGAGTGGTCACGTTGAACCATGAGGTGATCAGGAGACTAGAGGCTATGGCTGGCCACTCAAGAAAAGAGGGGGATCCTGAGCCCTGACACCATGGAGCTCCATGCCCCATGACACTGCTGGATGCCCACCTCTGGAATTTTAAGAAAGGGAAATAAACCACCTTTGTAAGCCATTTTGGTTTTGGGTTTCTTGTCACTGACATTTTTTAAGTTTAAAAATCAGCTATTAGAAAGCCCTGCAGTCACCAGGGAAGGCATGCCTGAGGGAGACACATTTGAGATGAAGCTAAATGTTGAGAAGAAGCTAGCAACACAAAAAGCTGGGAGAAGAACATTTTAGATTTGAGAAATGGTCACTAAAAAGGCCCAAGTAACCAAGCTTAATGAATGGCTACGTTTCCACTTCCAATACTGCTTTCATGCTTGGAACTTGTCCACAAGTCACCAGTCAGGACCTCGTTCCATGCTTCATTAGCAGTAACTAGCAATGAATTATCTCATCCTCCCCAGAAGAGAGACTCTAGTGCCATCATAGGCCTGAGTCAGCCCTGGGCCCAGAGCCCTGTACACAAACTGGTTATCACCAGGGACATTAGTTGCCAGGGACATCACCAGTGACTCTGGCTATCTCTGTATGCTTGTCCTCAGGGGTGGAAACTCCAAGGAACTGATAGAGACAAGAGACAAACAAAAGCACTTGTGTCATATTGCCCTGTGTGATCCTGTGGCCGGCTGACTACACTGCTCTCTGGACAGAACTCTTTTCTCTATTCCTTCTCCAAAGGTGAACTGTGAATAACATCAGAACCTGACCCTGAATTCTGGTGGCAGGAACTCAACTCAACCAGCTGAGACCCAGAGATGTCCAGGCTTGTCCTGTGTGTCTGTCCTTTTTCTCCAACCAGAGACCTAAAGAAAAGTTCCCAAAGAACATGACTGGTTCACTCCTCTCAAGGCATTCAAAGCTTTGAGATCTTTTTTGAGCATCAAAGAGGGAACAAGTCCCTTGATTATAGGCTTGTCTCAAACCAAACCTCACTCAGCCAGAGGTTCCCTGAGGAAAGAGTAAGACACTGCGTCTAAGTTCCCAGAGGACTGAACATGGAATGCCCCTCACTGTGAATGCAGGTCCATGTGACCCAGTGTCCCAAGGGTCTGGGTTGTGTGAATGAGAAGGAGAAGCTCTGGGCCTGCTGAGCTGGGGGTGAATCAGGCACCATCTGCATGACTGCTTCCTGGATACACTCCAGCTGGGGCTCCCCCACTGTGCCTGGAACCTAGCAGAACCAGCTCCCAATAGTGTTTTCCTGCTGCTACAAGAAGGCAGGTCTTCAGATAAAGTCACAGCCTGACTTGACTGAAAATGAGAAAGGAACTTCCACTCTGATGCCTGCAGACCCCTGAGAGCTGACTAGTAGTGGATGCGATTGAGCTTTTCCTCATCTTCCCTTCCTGGAGGTCTCCTAGCCTGAGAACCAAAGATCCTGGTTCCCGGGTCTTCACTAACTTACCTGCAGTCTTAGAGTGAGTCATACACACCAGGGTTTAGTTTCCCATCTCTTGGATGAGGGAGATTGAACTTGCTCCAGAATACTTGTTCCAGACTGAAGCTCAATGTCAATCAGTGGACAAGTGGCTCAGATGTACATGTTGCCAAGAATGGTGAGGCTGCCTCTAGGGGGCAGGGAGCCTTGGCTGCCTGGTGACGTCTGTAGTTCCTGGGCTCAGGACTGGGAGGGGATGACCACTTAGCACACAGCTGCTGTGAGATGGAGGACCTTAGAGGCCTTTCCCACTGGAACTTACCACCATTTGGGTTCTGCGAGATGAGATCAGGTAGCTATAAGTCAGAAGTTACCAACTGGGAAAGTTGTAGTTTCCTCTGCAGAGACCCGAGGTGGGCTGATGAATTAGCTCTCTGAAAGGAACTCTGGGCATAAGACCTGCCACGACGCTTAGATAAATTAGGAAGTATTCTAAAGGTTTGGATGACCTGCCATTTGCTACCTAGCTTGGGGTGATGCCCATAGTGTATAATCAAAAGGCCCCTGGGGCCATTTCTCTCTGTGACTCATTAACAGTGAGTACAGCTCTATCCCTTTCATGTCAGAGCAGGAATTCCAGCAAGAAGAACATGACCTCCGGTAAGATTCATCGGAAGCCTTGGGTGGATTTGGCCCTCTGTTTGGCACTGTTCTTTTCCTAGTGCTTCTTCGTTCCCTCTTGGAACCTGAGCCATCTGTCCACGTCTTGGTTCCTGGATTATGAACTCCTCCTCCCTTTCCTTCCAAATGTCCCCAGAATCCCACTAGTGGCTCCCTCCCTACCCAGGCTCTCTCCTTCACCTACAAATGACACTAAAGAAGAGAAAACCAGGGAGGGGGCTGCCCAGTTCATTCTTTCTAAAAACGGCCCCATTCCTTCCAGGCCCTGACCTGGCTCATTAGAGTTTATCCCTGACCTGGATAAATAATGAGGTTAGCAGGGTGGTGCAGATGGGGTGAAGGTGGGGATGTCGGGTGTTGGGGGTGGGGATCAGATGACAGAAGAGCTGGATAGAGAGTGGCCTAATCTTTTTTTTTTTTTTTTGGTCCCCTGAGGTACCACTAAGACAGAGCCTTCAAAATGTACCTTTTGAAAAGTTATTACAAAATGATGTCAAATATAATGGAAATAAGAAAAAATCATATCATGAATGCTGTGTTTCATCATTCGGCATCAATAACTGCAAAACTACTCTCTGAATCCCACAGGTTGTCATAGATCAGAGACTAGAAGTGCAAGTCAAGGTGGTGGACAATCGGGTTCCTGGTGAAGACACTCTTCCTGACTCGCATCAGTTTTCCTTTTCTATGTTCTCATGTGTGGTCGGGGAGGGGATGGAGGAAGAAGGAGAATAAGAGAGAAAAAGGGGGGAAGAGTTTAATCCCATCATGAGGGCCTCACCATCAAAAACACATATCAACTTAATGACATCCCAAAGACCCTCCCTCCTAATACCATCACATCAGGAGCTAAGGATTCAACATTTGAATTGCAGGGAGCACAATTCAATCTATAGCAGCTATGCAGATCTCTTTTCAAATCAAGACAGACCCTCATTTAATTTCCTTTTTCTTTTACTATTTATTCATCTCTTCTGAAGTATTTTAAGGAAAAGGTTACCATCTCACAAAATATAGATAACCACAATGTATTTATTCCAAATAAAATTAACATCTAATATCCAGTCCATGTTCAAATTTCGCTGATTCTCTAAAACTGGATGTCTTTTCACAGTTTATTGGAAGAATATACTCATATGTTTTACTTTTAAGTCGTTCTTTTTTAAGACTAAATAACTGTCTCTCTTCTGATTTTAAAGCCATTCATTTGTTCAGAAACTGTTAGAAAGTGGTGTGGTTTGTCTCATAGAATGTCCCAAGTATTGGGTTCAGAGCAGGGATCCACTACACCGGCACCAAGACCTTGGTCTATTGAAAACCAGGTTGCAGAGCAGGAGGTGAGCAGCAGGCCAGTGAGTGAGGCTGCATCTGTATTTACAGCTGCTCCCCATCACTCTCCCATCACCTAGAGATGGGACAGTCTCATTTTAGGAAAACAAGTCCAGGGCTCCCACCAATTCTACATCATGATAAGTTGTATAATTACTTCATTACATATCACAATGTAATAATAAAAGAAATATAGTGCACAATAAGCTAAATATCCTTCAATCATCCCCAAATCATCTCCCTACCAATTTTTTTGTGGAAAAATTGTCTTCCAGGAAACCAGCCCCATGTGACAAAAGGTGGCGGAGTGTGGGTTTACAGGATTGCTTCTCTGTGTCTTTATCTGTGTTTTTCCCTGGAAACTGGTAGGTAGATCTAGATTTCAGTTCAAAAATTTTTATTGGAATATTTCATGCACAGATATATATTTCTTATGGTGCTACTTAAAGAGTCTCACTATTTCTAGTTGCCTCATTTTCAGAGATGCTGAAACTCAGTGGATTCTGATGTTGCCAGCTTCATGCATCCATTGTATACTCCCCTTTCTACCTTTCACTTACAGTGGTTTCAGCATCTGTTGATGACCTTTGCCCAGATCTCTTGTTTCATGAGGATGCTGCAAAATAGTGCTTTCCTGTTTCTACCACTCCTTCTGTTTTAATTTATGGAATTCTTCAATAAAAATAAGATTCTTTTACTGTTTGTAGTTACATGGAATATGCTACATACAAAAAATGACATAAATATTGATGATTATTTTTCTTTCTCAGCACTCAGAATGGTGTTAGTGCCCTAGCAATCTGTCACAGTGACAAGTGAGACGTTGTCTATTGATATTTTGAATTTTTGACTTTTTATTCATTTAATTTGTTCTAATCAATGTATGTAATGCTAAAATTATCCCAGTTTGGGCTTGTACATATGGATTCCTTACTTTCTGTCCAGCCCTCACTGGTCTTTGAAGTTCCTCAACTTTCTGGTCCTTCAAGAGTCCCAAGATTATATTGTGCATTTCTTTATGCAGTCCTGATATCAGCTATCTGTTTAAGATAGCACTGTTATCAAGCTGCCATTGCTTCTAGGCTTTTCAGTGGACAGAGCAGGAAGTACAGACATGCTTTATAAAAAATAAAAAGGAATGCAATTGATGGTACAAACTTCTTTCAATTCAAGTTTTAAGATTGTAGGATTTCACTTAAGCTTCTTTATTTTGTGTAAAATTCTTTTCTCTAACCACTAAAAGTTTTACTTCACAACATTAGCATTAATTACTGACTCGCTTTAATCTGTAACATACATATGATACTTTCACAATAACAGAAGCAGTATCACCAACAATAAGTTGTTGAATATAGTTTCAGATTTCTTTGCCTTTTTTGCTTCTGGTTTTGTTTTGTTTTGATTTTGTTTGGTTTGGTTTTGTATGGGGTTGTATATGTTTGTCTTTGTTCTTAGAAGATATTCAGCTCTGAATGTAGAATCATAATTCTGAATTTTATAGCAACTCAAGCAATGTTTTGATATGAGCAGCTAGTCACCAACTTGTTACAATTAGACTTATTAGTCTTTGTTCTCAATTTTGACACATGTGATTATTTTTTGATTCTATAACACATTTTCATGGCTGCAAATCAAAGTATAAAACAAGAAAAATCTCACTTCTCTACCCTTCATCAATTACATTTTAGTAGTTTTTGGCTAATTCTTTTACTCTTTCTAAATGAAAACAGACATACATGAGTATATGAAACAACAAACTCTAAGAAACTTTTTGGACCCTCTTTTTTGAAAAAGCTAAATGCATAGTTGACAATGTCACCCATTCCACTACTCCGTCATTCACATTATACCCTGGTTTTGGGATGCCCTGTGCCTTATTAAAGATGCCCCCAGGAATGATCATTTCAGGTATGTTGCCGATATTTTGATTTTAAAAATAATGTGCAGTGGATAGCTTGTACATATAGCTTTTTATATTTTCACCAGTGTGCCCATTGGTGAGAGGGTAACAGGCAGGAAGGCCAGGGGTCTCCAAAGGGAGGAAACAGGCTGCAAGTGTCAGACATTTTTATCACTCTCTTAAGGGGCAGGAAGAAACAAACTAGTTTTTCCCTTCCCTATACAAATTTAAAAGAGGTTTCTCTTAAAATACTCTGTTGCCATAACGACACCTGGTTTCACCTGAAATTAACTATTCTCAAATCTTGAGTTAACCAATGCATTCTTCTTATGGAAATGTTTGTCTTAAGCTATGTTAATATACTATGCATTTACCCCAAACTCTGTCTTCAAGTCGGTTCTGTCTTCCAAATGACTCAGAATCTACTTAACAAACCAGTATGTTATACTCAGACACTGTTCCCCTAATCTATGTAAATTAAACTATCTATATGGTAAACTGCCCTTCTACAAGATTCAAGTCAATTGTTTTATGCCCCAGGATGACTTGTCTGGTGCCGAAATTATCCCATAATACATCTTATGGATGAGGGGCCTGGTGCCATTCTGAGTTTTGAGACATTCCTTTCTTTCATTAGTAAACTGCTAGTGACTATCTAACATCCAGCTGAACACTAGCAGGAGAGCACTCTTTCTACCCCCTTCTGATGCCTATGTCAGAAGCTTTCTCTATCTCCTTTATACTTTAATAAAACTTTAGGACACAAAAGCTCTCAGCGATCAAGCCTGGTCTCTGGCCCCAGATTGAATTCTTCTCCTCAGGAGGCCAAAATTCCAGCGTCTTTTTGTGGTTTCACAACAACCTTTCATTGGGTAGGTCCCTAGGAGTAGAATTGCTGAGCTAAAGAGCAAATGTGTGTGTCATTTGTTAGATGCTATCACATTTCCTCTGTAGAAACTGAGCCACCAAACCTGGATTTAAACAATTTGCAAAAATGAAGGTTAAAACATGGTGGCCCATCTATACACACCTGGTGTCCAGACCAGCCCCTGTTGTTGTACCCAAGGAACAGACCAGGATAGATCTCAAGCAGGAATATGCCCTGGGAGTCCTGGATGAGCCAGGAAACAGTATCGTCTTCACTTTGGCTTCAGTGACAGTTTAACAGATAGCCCTGTTCATCTCAGTCTGGGTTGGAGGCCTGAGTGCTTTTCTTTGCCTTCTTTGATTGATAAGACACTTTAAAATTACGTTTTCTGTGTTTTATTTGGCAGTCAAAATTTTTCATAGCATGGACCCATCTAGAGACTTACATCAGACATATCTCCATTTATCTTCAGCAAATTGACATTATTCAGGTCATTGATTGATATGTCTCTGGTGATCATTCTTTGTAAATAGAAAGAAAACTAACATGTTTAATATGCATTCAGTCTCATTTTCAATCAACCAACTTGAATGAAATCCCTCTCTGTCCCCACTGCACTCCTACTTCTAGGCCAGAAATAAAAACCTGCATAGACTGAAGGCTGAATCCAGTGGGACACACGGCTTCCACTATGTTTTGGGGGGATAAAAATTAGTTGCTAGCATTAACATCACGAACGGGCCTTAAATATCCAGACTTCTGACTTCTCTTGAAAACATGGCCAACTGACACGTTTTCCAGCATGGCTGAAGCAGAGGAAGGGCTGCCCCCAGTAGAAAGGTGTATGCTGCCCAGTGTTGAGCATGGTTGCCTAGTCCTTGTATGATTTCTCTTGCCTCATGACCGTGAGTTTGTGAGAACTAGACTGCTAGCTCAGTTAAGATAAAGACCACATGTGTCTTGATCAACTTTGACTTTCCACCATCGAACTCAGACCCCAGGACACATGTCTTTCTTGTAGGTTTGTTGAATGATATAAAATATCTTGTGGATGCATATGGCACTTCTTCCAATACTGAAATCATGCAATTGAAATACTGCTCTGCCCTATATCTTTCATGCAGACTACATCATAGGTGCCCCTGATCTCTGCCATTAGACCCACTACCTAAAGCCACTCATATGTCCTTGGGCTGCCTCTGAAGTCTTCACTTTTCCATTTGACCTCTTTTACTCCTAGCAATCAGCCCTTCAATGAGGACAGCAAATCATACCTTATGAAGTGGCTAGGCAGACCACATGAGATCATGTATATCTAGCATGGCTCCTAGTATTCATTTTTATGGTGTTCTTAGCAGTTATTTTCTCCTAGTTGGCAAGTTTCAACACACCTTAGATGTCCATGTGGTTCATTTTGGTTTTCCAGCCAAGCCTCAAGAAAGAGATCACAGTAGAATTCTCTGTATTCTGAGAATTTTCTCAGTCCATTCCCCAAGGAAAAGGATGGAGATAAAACCTTTATCGAGAACTTTGTATTTTTATCAGATCCATTGGTGGCCTAAAGGGGACAATTTGGGTAGGTAAGAGCACATATAACTAGAAACTCCTGGTCACCACTGCATGCTAAAGAACAAAAGCTTCCCTGAAAATTTGGAGCCAGGAAAGAAGCATGAAGTGGCTTGTGATCCTTGGGCTGGTGGCCCTCTCAGAGTGTATAGTCATGTAAGTATGGGAACTGTAGGCAGCATCATTTTCCTTTCTGAATTAGAAAGGAATGGAATATTTCCCTGATAGTCTTAAAATTCAACTCTTACTTATTGATAAGTACCTTGCTATATGTACCTATCCTTGCTTCTTTAGCCTTGGGCTTCCCAGGTGGTGCTAGTGGTAAAGGACCTGTGTGCAAATATACGAGACGTAAGAGATGTGGGTTCTATCCTGGGGTCGGGAAGATCCCCTGGAGAAGGACATGGCAACCCACTCCAATATTCTTGCCTGGAGAATCCTATGGACAGAGAAACCTGGCAGGCTGTGCTCCATAGGGTCATATAGAGTTGGACACGACTGAAGCAGCTTAGCATGCACGCATGCACCTTGCTATAGAAACTGTGGGTACCAAGGGTCGAGGTGTAGGTTTGCATGGTTACGCAACTCTTGGGACCCCATCATGTGGTGACCTGCTGAATATGGAACTCCTTGTATTTGTTTATGCACAATCTATACAAACGTATGTGTGATCCTGTAGAAAAGCATTTTTCTACTTTTATTCTAGGTGTCCTCTCTGTTCTCTACTTCAGTGTCTATATGTCTATGTCTGCATCTCTGTGTCTCTCTCATTTGTCTCTCCATCTCTTTGGAAGTCTCTGTGAGTACAGATCTCTCTGTGTTGTTTTCTCTTCTTTTAGCTTTTCAATTTTGACTCATCCTGGCTTCTTTAGCCTCTTAATTTCCCTGTTTTGTTTCCTATCTCCTGGATTCTCCTCTCAACCCTCTGTTTCATTTCTACTTTGAGAAAGATTGGGAGAGCTACTTCTACCCTGTTTTGCATCTGACAAGCAGTGTGACCACAGCCAAGTGACAAACTCCTTGGATTTCAGATTCCTTCCCCGTAAAAATAGGGTAATGATCCCCTTCTAGAGCCTTCCTCCCTGAGCTTCCTTGAGAAGGATACAGTGGCATGCAATAGCAATACTAATGGCTGTCATTGTTGAGATTTACTGTACATCAGATGCATTACATTCATCACTTCGCTTATCTCCCAAATTTTCTATATGGAGGGTGGGAATCATGACATTCCGTCTTTCTACCCTGGGGTAAACTGAGAATCCAAATGGTCTTACCCAGTGTTACACAATAGAACCTGTATTCAAACCTATGTCTTTGCCACGGTATTTGCGTGGTATTCGATAATAAGGTGACACTCATAAAAATGCTTGGGAAATACACAGTGCCATTATAATGACAGTTACACCTTAACACGGACAGATAATTGTGTCTTCTCCTTTGTTTTCTTTTCCTAATCCTCGGAGAAAGTTTGCCTCTAAGGAAAATGAAGACCTTGCGAGAAACCTTGAGGGAAAAAAACTTGCTGAACAATTTCCTGTCGGAACAAGCTTACAGACTGTCCAAGAATGATACCGAAATAGCTACTTTCCCTCTGAGGAACTATCTGGATGTGAGTGTGTTGGGAGGATGGTTCTCCACAGCGCCCCCTGGTGCTTTGACCTAGCACTGAGGTTCTTGTGGAGGTGGCAGGTGGGATGTTGGGGCTTGGGCTCCTGCAGGAGGAAGAAACAGTTGGAAATGGGGCCCCATTCCAGACGAGAAGGCATTCTCATCTTCATCTCTTGGTCTGTGGTGACTGGGCCCAGCAATGACCAGGTGGTAGGTAAACATCCATTTCTGTGTCAAAGATTTGTCATTAGTTTGAGGGAGATTGTTCCTTCTGAACTAAGTGAGCCACTTGAAGGATGAGCCAACTCTGGTCAAAAGACAAAGCCAACTGCAAAGCAAGTATGAATCCCCAGGCAGAAGAATTCAGCTTCCACAGATGCAAGAGTCACAGCAGTAAAATGTTACTGAATCTGTACTCCGTGTAAGGCCATAAAAATATAACATTGTGGTTATTGTTATTAGATTAGAAAAAAGGGTACATTTTGTCTTCAAGACTGTGCAGGTTCACCTGACAAATAGGCAAAGAGTAAATATATGGTTTTTCCAGTGGTCATGTATGGATGTGAGAGTTGGACAGTGAAAAAGACTGAGCGCCAAGGAACTGATGCTTTTGAACTGTGGTGTTGGAGAAGACTCTTGAGAGTCCCTTGGACTGCAAGGAGACCCAATAAGTCCATCCTAAAGGAAGGACTGATGTTGAGCTGAAACTCCAATACTTTGGCCACCTCATGCAAAGAGTTGACTCATTGGAAAAGACCCTGATGCTGGGACGGATTGGGGGCAAGAGGAGAAGGGGACGACAGAGGATGAGATGGCTGGATGGCATCACCGACTTGATGGACATGGGTTTGGGTAGACTCCAGGAGTTGGTGATGGACAGGGAGGCCTGGTGTGCTGCGGTTCATGGGGTCGCAAAGAGTAGGACACGACTAAGCGACTGAACTGAACTGGAATATATGTCAAATGAAAGGGTCACCTGTGTGGTGTTGCTTGGATGTGGTCTGAGTTTAGAGGGAGTGGATGAGATTGATCAAGGAAGACCTCCTGGAGAAGGAGGTCCTCAGGCTATGTTTGAAGAGGAGACTAGAGATCTTCTCAAATGAAGACACCAGGATTTCCCTGGAGGTCCACTGCTTATGACTCTGGGCTTCAAACTGAGGAGGTACTTTGTCAACCCCTGGTCATGGAGTGAATATCCCACATACCACGTAGCGCATGAAAAAACATCAAATTCAGGCACCTCTGAGAACAAAGGCTGTGAGCTGCACGGTGGTTAGAAAGTGATCTCAAGAGACATGTGACACCCAGAGGGAGGCAGCAGTGTGGGAATCAAGGGAAACTGGATCTGTACTAATCCATCCCTTCTCTCCCCATAGGTGTCCTACATGGGAAACATCACCATTGGAACACCCCCTCAGGAGTTCCAGGTCCTCTTTGACACAGGCTCAGCTGACTTGTGGGTGCATTTCACCGGCTGTGTCAGTCCAGCCTGTAGTGAGTACAAGCACCCCCGAACCCACCCATCTTTTACTTGCCCTGACTCTCTCTTTTCCACCCTTGACACCTGACTGACACTCATCTCTTGTGTCTGCAGAAACACACAACACCTTCAGTCCTCAAAATTCTTCCAGCTTCAGGAAAGCAGGCCAGCCTATCAGCATCCTCTATGGATCTGGGATAATTCACGGATTTCTTGGCATTGACACCGTTCGGGTAACATGGAAAAAAAAGCTGAATCAGGACTGATTATAGAGTGACCACTGCTTACCAAACAGATACAGGACCAGCTGGCAGGAGCATCCTATCCTAAGTCCCATAGACAGTGGCCATCTTACCCACAGATCCTGTCCCTGGGGAGACATTCTCCGTAGTGACACACAAACAAATCGATTAGCTAACCCAGAATGTGGCTTAGGCTGTGGACTTTCAGCTCCTCTGCGCATAAGCAGCCCAAGGTTCATTTTGCTGAGAGCAAGAAGAGAGGGAAAAAGCATCGACTTTTATATTCTCAGACTGTGCTGGGTACTGCCGTGGTAATAACTTGCTTAAAGCTGTGACACCCCACACAGCAGGTGCATTGATTAGCTAATGATACAGATGAGGAAACTGAGCTGAAGACAGCAAGGGCCTTGCTGAGGTCACACTTGTGGTAAGCTGTGGACTGGGCTGGTTTGTCAGGACCACGCTGCTGGTGGATATTTGGGGAAAGGATAAAACTGATCTGGGGACCCTGGGCTCAGTCAAGCACTTCAGATATCCACAGAGGATAAGCAGGAGGCCAGAGATGTAGGGGGGCCGGATACGTGTTCTCAACATATGGGGCCTTTGGGAGTCTAATAAAAACCTATGGCCTGCCTCCCCCAAAGTCCCTGAGTAGCTCGCCTCTCTTTCTCTCTCTCATACACACTCACACAAACACACACATACCCCCAAAAGTGTATTTCCTAGGCAGTAATTTCATAATAATCTTGACAGCAACATTGTATAATGGACTTCTGTCATCTGGGCAGAATCAGAATCTGTCATCAGTTCATAGAGACCCCAGAGAAGGCGCTCCTGCTCTTTACTCATTTTGTCCACAAGGGGCACCATTGGGTCCTAGCCTGACTCTTAGTTGCCATACGCCTACAGAAGCCAGTGAGGCCAATTTGACTCACTCAGGCGGTGTTTTTCAGAGGGGCGCATGTTTTAAAATCCACGGGCCCACATAAATGGAACCCAAATTCCCCTCCCAGCTCCGTCTAAGCATCTGAGTCTACCGAGGACACAGAAAGACCTCAGTTCTCCTCTACAGAGCTAACGGCATATCTTCCTC
>ML663600.1:0-47393 GCA_007570785.1 Antilocapra americana | reverse complement strand
TGACCCTGGCATGAATCTACAGAGGCCATCACCACAGAGGTGAAAGGTGGCAGTATACTTTCAGTGCCACACTGAGCTCTGGATTCATTTCCTTCCTAGTGCAGAGTGTTCACCAGAAGCCAGGCCCTCCCGCAGCTGCCTGCCTGGTTTTTGCAGACTCAGTCCTCTCCAGGTGTCTTCCACATCCCACAGAAAAGTCTAGAAAGCAAACACAGTCAAAGCTCTCATATCCTGCTGAAAGCAGTTTGTTTGTTTATTTATGTGTTTTTAAACAGCCTTTGGTAACATGTTCAAAATCTGAAGTTCCTAGACTTGGGACTGAAGAATCTGCATCAGAGAACCAGAACCTCCCCTTCCAGCTAAATCTTTCTCCACTCCTACATGAACCACAGGCTTCACTGGACCCTCTGTTCTCATTGTTGTTGTTCAGTCACTAAGCCGTGTCCAACTCTTTGTGATTGTATGGACTGCAGCACAGCAAGCTTCCCTGCCCTTCACTATCTCCCATAGTTTCCTGAGACTCATACCCATTGCATTGGTGATGCCACCTAACCACCTCATCCTGTCACCCCCTTCTCCTCCTGCCCTCAATCTTTCCCAGCATCAGGGTCTCTTCCAATGACCTGGCTGTCGCATCTGGTGCCCAGAGTATTGGAGCTTCATCTTCAGCATCAGTCCTACCATTGCATATTGTTCTACAACTTCCAAAACAGAACTCATGTTTCCAATCACCTGACAAATATTAAATATGGATAAACATGAATAGGAATGGGATCTTGTCCTCTGGGAACTCCCAAAACTACTATTCCTGCCTTTGCTGTTACCATTCCCTCCCCTTGGCCTAGAATGTCTTCCCGGTACCTCCATCAGGTTGAAATGGCCTGCTGACCCATCCCTGTTAGCTATCCAGGGATTGTTCCTGCCTCACTCCCCAAAGACTTCTTCCTGCTCCCTGATGGTCCTCTCTGCATACCACATTCTGATTACTATGCAGGAATCAGCATGTTTCTCCAGAAAGACAGGGGCTACCCAAGGACCCAACACATGTTCCTCATCACGTCTGCACCCCTGCATGGAGGTCAGTGCCTAGCATGCACAAGGAACTCAAGGAGTGCTGACTGCAAGGGGACCTCCGTTCTGGCAGACTTATAGGAACAAAGACCGTATTTATCCTCCTGCCTCAAACAACACCAAACCAGACAAAATAAATGAAGCATTAGCTTTTGTACATCAAACATCAGGCAGCAAAGAATGGATTCCTGAGAGGGGGAAGCAACTGAGGTGAGCCCTACAACTGCTGCAGCTCTAGACAGAGTTTCCAACACACGGCACAGGGAACGGGTATCCAGGAAGAGCCAGTCTTCCAAGATTTGGAAAGAAAGAGTTGGGACTCTAGTTAGTTTCAGTTCACAGGAGAGAGCTCCACATAGCGAATGGTATGAGTCTGTAGGCGATGCCTCTCTAGTTTTCAAATGACTGTTGACAGTAGAGTGAACTTGAAGCAATAGCAACAAAAACCATGCAGAACAATCCATAATTTTTTTTAAAAGACGGTGGGAAAAATTAATTGTGTGTCAGAGAGCTTTGAAACAACTTTAAGAATATTAAAATACATGCAACTGGAATCCCACAGGAAGTGAAAGACAAGAGAATAAAGAAAAGAACTGCAAAACTCTTGGCTGAAAATATTCTATATATGATAACACTTTAAACTCATAAACACAAAAACTCAATTAACTCAAGTACAAGAAATATGAGAACTACACCAAGACACATCATAATTCATTAATTTAAAACAGGCAATGAAAGAAATGTAGCCAGAAGGTAAAAGAGATACGTGACAAAAAATGAGAATGACAACAGATTAGGCATATGAAACATTAGTGAGAAGACAATGGTACCACATTTTAAGATGCAGAAAGATATATAATTGATTCAGATTTCTATACCCAAGAAAAATACATTTCAAAAAAAAACAAGATAAAATAAAGACTTTCTCAGAACCCAAAGCTACTAGAATTCATCACCAATAGACCAATGTAATAAGAAATGTGTTTAAAAGGCTTCAACTCAAAAGGAATTTAAAAAGAAGTGGAAATCTGGATCTATGGAGGAATGTAAAGCACTTGAAATAATTAATATGTAATGTCTATTTTAAAGTGTATATAGGGATTTCCCCAGTGGTCTAGTGGCTGAGAATCTCCTTTGCAATGCATGGAACACTGGTTCAATCTTTTGTCAGAGAACTTATATTCCACATGCCACTGAGCAAGTAAGCCTGCATGCCTCAAATAGAGAGTCTACGTGCTGCAACTACTGAGCTTACCCTCCTCAAGTAGAGAGTCCCTGTGTTACAAGGAAGATCCTACATGCCATAGCTAAGACCCAACACAGGCAAATAAATGAATAAATAAATAAATAAATCATTTTTTCAAAGAGCTTTTTCTTATTATACATGTAAAGCAATGGAAAATCACTTGATGACAGACTGTGGCAAGGTAAAGATGCATGTGAAAGTGTCTATCACTCAGTCATGTCTGACCCTTTGTGATCCCATGGACTGTAGCCCACGAGGCTCTTCTGTCCATGGCATTTCCCAGGCAAGAATACTGGAATGGGTTACCATTTCCTTCTCCAGGGGATCTTCCCAAACCAGGGATCAAATACAGGTCTCCAGTATTGCAGACAGATTTTTTACCATCTGAGCCATCACCTAGAGCTGGAGCCATCACCTAGAGCCAGACATCCTGGAATGCAAAGTCAAGTGGGCTTTAGGCAGCATCACTATGAACAAAGCTAGTCGAGGTAATTAAATTCCAGTCGAGCTTTTCCAAATCCTAAAAGATGATGCTGTGAAAATGCTGCACTCAGTATGCCAGCAAATCAGGAAAGCTCAGCAGTGGTCACAGGACTGGAAAAGGTCAGTTTTTAATCTCAATCCCAAAGAAGAGCAATGCCAATGACTGTTCGAACTACCACACAGTTGCTCTCAACTCACACACTAGTAAAGTAATGCTCAAAATTCTCCAAGCCAGGCTTCAACAGTACTTGCAACATGAAATTTCAGATGTTCAATGTGGTTTTAGAAAAGGCAGAGGAACCAGAGACCAAATTACTAACATCTGCAGAATGTCAAAAAAGTAAGAGAGTTCCAGAAAAACATTTACTTCTGCTTTATTGACTATGCCAAAGCCTTGACTGTGTGGATCACAATAAACTGTGGAAAATTCTTCAAGAGATGGGATTACCAGATCATCTGCCCTGCTTCTTGAGAAATGTGTATGCAGGTCAGGAAGCAACTGTTAGAACTCGACATGGAACAGCCTGGTTCCGAATAGGGAAAAGAGTACATCAAGTCTGTATATTGTCACCCTGCTTATTTTATTTATATGCAGAGGACATCATGAGAAACACTGGACTGGAAGAAACACAAGCTGGAATCAAGATTGCTGGGAGAAATATCAATAACCTCAGATATGCAGATGACACCACACTATGGCAGAAAGCAAAGGAGAACTAAAGAGCGTCTTGTCTTGGTGAGAAAGAAAAAGTTGGCTTAAAGCTCAGCCTTCAGAAAACTGAGATCATGGCCTCTGGTCCCATCACTTCATGGCAAATAGATGGGGAAACAGTTGAAACAGTGAGAGATTTCTTTTGAAGGGCTCCAAAATCACTGCAATTGGTGAATGCAGCCATGAAATTAAAAGACACTTGATCCTTGGAAAAAAGTTATGACCAACCTAGACAGCATATTAAAAAGCAGAGACATTACTTTATCAACAAAGGTCCGTTTAGTCAAGGCTATGAATTTTCCAGTAGTCATGTATGGATGTGAGAGTTGGTATATAAAGAAAGCTGAGCACCAAAGAACTAATGCTTTTGAACTGTAGTGTTGGAGAAGAATCTTGAGAGTCCTTTGGACTGCAAAGAGATCCAACCAGTTCATCCTAATCAGTCCTGAATATTCACTGGAAAGACTGACACTGAAGCTGAAACTCCAATACTTTGGCCACCTGATGCAAAGAACCGACTCTTTAGGAAAAAAACCCCTGATGCTGGGAAAGATTGAAGGCAGGAGAAGTACATGGCAGAGGATGAGATGGTTGGATGGCATCACCAACATGATGGACATGAGTTTAAGTAGGCTCTGGGAGTCAGTGATGGATAGGGAGGCCTGGCATACTGCAGTCGATGGGGTCTCAAAGAGTCAGACACGACTGACAGACTGAACTGCACGTAACCATCAGATGAATACCATGAATGTTAAAACTACCATCAAAAAAAGAAAAAAGTTGCAGCTACTTAACTGATAAAGTATATAAAAGTATATAAGGAACTTCTCAGGTGACTCAGTGGTATTAAAATCTGCCTGCCAGTGTTGGATACGTGGGTTCCGCCCTGATCCTTGAAGATCCCAGCTTCAGTGGAGCAGTTAAACCCATGTGCTACAGCTATTGAGCCTGTGCTCTAGAGTCTGGGAACTGCAACTACTGACTCCACGGACCCTAGATACCATGCTTCGCAACAGGAGAAGCCAAAGCAATAAGAAACCTGCACACTGCAACAAAGAGTAGCCCTGGCTCATTGCAACTTCAGAAGCAAAAAATAAGTAAATAAAATTATTTTAAAAAAAGATAGAAAATAAAAAGTGTACTGGATGGAAAGAACAGCAGATTAGACACTACAGAAGGAAAAAATCAGTGTACTTGAAGAAGTAGCAGCAGAAACTACGCCAAATAAACCCTAAGTTAAAAGAAAAATTGACAGGGTAAAAGGTTAACTGTGTATCAAGAGAGCTTTGAAATAATTTTAAGAATATGAAACTACATGTAATTGGAGCCCCACAGGAACTTCATTTCCGCTCTTTTTAATTTCTTTAGAAAATAACTGACTGTTTAAAGCAAAATTGTAACAATATACCATGTGATTTATAATAGATGTAGAAGTAAAATGTGTGACAATAACAGCAAAAAGGCAAGGAGGGAGGGAATCAGAGTATAGCATGATTAGGTTCTTATTCTACATGTAAAGCAATAGATCACTTGATGATCGACTGGGAAGGTAAAGATGCATACCATGAATCTTAATATAGCCACTTCATAAAAAAGAGTTATAGCTAATAAACTGTCAAGGGACATCAAAGGGAATCATAAAAACTACTCAAAGCAAAGAAGTCAGGGGAAAAATGAAAAATGGGAAGAAACAACATGGGACAGATTGAAAACAAACAGCAAGATGATAGAATTAAACCCAACTAAAGTTAACCCCTCAGATGTGAACACAGATTGAAGACATAACCCAGGCCCCATACACTGCACTCTACAGCAGAAACAGAACCTGCCACGTCCCAGGGCCCCATGTGCCTGGGCACATAACAGCTCAAAAAGTTTATATGGAACAGTAAGTTAGAAGAATTCAATCATGCAGAGTATGTTCTCTGTTTATAAGAAATTAGAAATCATTGTTCACTGGACAGAAGAAGAATAAGGTGATAACATAGTGCTGACCTTCCCTCTTTTACTGCTCTAATTCTGCCCAGGAGGGAGCAGATAAATTGCAGGACTTACACGTCTTCAGTACTAGACACACCTGACTGGTGTTATTTGTTTGATTTTCATGTTTCAGTCTCCCTTCTCCTCTCCTGTCTGACCATCCTAAGCAGCAGGGGCTCCTCTTCTAAGCCACAGCTAAGTCACTACAAACAAATCCGTATGGTATTTGCCGAGACTTTCCCATAAACAGGTGAACCTTGTTTCTTCCTACTTTGTACTTCTGGCTCTTTTCAGCCAGCCCTGGCTCCTGTCCCACTCCTGGGACCCTGGTCCTCTGTCACTTGCGCGATGTTCCTATACACCAGGCCTCGATTACACCCACTGGCATTCCTTTTCAGAGTGGCCATATACACGCACAAAGAGAAAGAGCAGGCAGCTCCTTACTCGCTTCTCTTGTTCCTTCACGACATACATTCACTGAAAACCTGTGTAGCAAGCCTGTTACTTGCACACCTTCAAATTGAGAACTTTCAAAGACGTAAAATTGCATTTTCATGTGCAAACACATCAGCTAGTTCACAGGTCTGACAGACATCATTTTGGTTATATCTCTGACAAGTGCTTGTGCTTTTATGTACTTTACTGTATAGAACTATATGGAGTAGAGTAGTACAGTATCTTTATTTTAAACCTAAAATATCTGAAAGAGGCCAGTTTTGAACACCCTTTGAAATAGAACTTTTTCATATATAGGGGCCTTACTGTTCTGGTAAGACATGTGGATAGAAAACTAAACACATCATCTCCAGGTCCAAGGAAGTCACATTTCTAGTTGGGATATTAGAGGAAATATGAGCTCTCTCTACTCCAATATATCTCAGTCCTTCAGATAACCTTGGTCAAGAACAAAAAACATTAAAATAGTAATAATCATCTTATTTTTATCTGCTTCTAAAAAGTGTTGTTTAGCTGCTCAGTCCTGGATCTTGTTATGCTGATGGACTGGATGGAGAAGTGATGTGAACAGGAGTAAGGAAGATGAGACAGGTGAGTCTTTAGAAGGTGAGGTGACAAGACAAGATATTTAAGAAGCTGAGGAACTGAGAGAGATTTGGCCCTGAGTTGGAAAAGCAGTTTTCAAAACAAATTGGTTCATGTGATATGTATAACCCCCAATTCAATCCTTAGAAGAGCTCTAGTGACCAGTTTGTCTTTTCTTTCTCTTTTTTTTCTGGAACGCAGCTAGGATCTTCAAGCAGTTTCTTACTGCTGCTCCTTCCTCTTGGCTCCCACATTGTGCCCAGCAGTTCAGGCTGATCCATCCAGAAAGGTTTTGTTCTTTTAGGCAGGAGCTGGTAACTGCATACAAAATACTCTATTCTCTGCTTTTCTTTCAAAACCAAATGTATTTTGTTATTAGGCAACATGCCCAGTAGCTAAAAGACTGCATTTCCTACCGGCCAGGGCTCTGAGTCATGACTGGTGACTTTGTAATAAAGCAGACATGGAAGAGCGATTTCTTGGAAGGCTGCTTTTTCAAGGAGCTGATTCAGCTGGGAGATGAGTCTCTTTCCTCCCCTGCCTTCTTCCTAAAGGCTGTCTTGTTTTCACATGTGATGGCTGGAACTCTTGCAGCTGCTTTGGACCAATAGATAACCTTGAAGATGAATACCATGCAAGGTCTGGCTGGCCCACCTCCAGATTTATTTCAGTGGGAGAAAAAATCAAGTTTATCTTGTTAAAGGTATGGTTGTTTTAGTTTTTTGGAATGCGCATCCAAACTTAATCCTGGTATTAATATGTTTAGCCTTATTATTTTGTTGGATTTAGTGATTACATTTATATTTTAAGTTTGTCTTATTTTTTATTTTAAGGATTGGTTCAAAAGTGCACATATATTTGAATAGTATAAATGCAAAATAATTGTTAAAAAATATTCTTACAGATTTAGAATTTTTATTCTTTCTTTTCTTCTTTCGTTTCTTGTTTTCCCCACATTTGTATATCCTAGCATGTGTCCTCCCTTTTAATCTCATCTGAATCCCTATTTACAGGCCAAAACTGATGAAGGAGCAGGGTGGGGAGAAACAAAGAATAACAAAGTACAGGGACATAAATGAGGGGTGGTGGCCCTTGTTACTCACCAAGAATGTTTTGCAGTAGGATCACATTCTCCTGTCTTCTGTGAACCCATCACCCCCAGGTTTGCCATGACCATGGAAGTTACACTGGCCAGTGGAGTCTGAGTAGATGTGACATATCATTTCCAAAAGGACGTATTTAAGAACCAGAGTCTAATTGGTCCCACACTCCCTTCCCCTGTATCCAGAGGTAACCTCCATCTACCTACCTCACTGAAAGTAAGTGTTTAACAGAGCCCCCTGTCTACTAAACACAGATATGAGTGAGAAATAAATCTTAGTTATTAAGACTTTGAGATTTGGGCCTTTTATGTTTTCATACTGTAAGTAACTTTCTCTTCACTGAAAGGGGAATATAACAAGAACTCCTAATTGTCTCCGTATCATTTCGTATATAAACTGTACCTAAATTCCTAGTCTAGGGCCACCTAGACTGATACTTCATTTCCTAGCCTATCTTTCACTTAAAAATGCCTCTCTGACTTCATTGCAGCCAGTGAGAAATGAGTGAAAGTAATTTCATAACTTCTGGTTATGCCCTTAAAGGAAAGGTACATATCCTGATGCTCCTTCATTTTCCCCTAGCTGGGATGCAGATGTAATAAGAGGAGGTGGAGGAGCCATGTAAGACCAGAGGTCAGTATCACATATTCATTAAGGCAAAGCAACAAAATAAAACTGGGTCCCCACCACTTTTGAGCAGACTCTACTACTATTACATTAAAAGAAATGAAAATACAATTAAGACAATGTTATTTAGATCTTGAGTACAAAAGTTAATCCTGTAACCTAACACCCAGAGCTTAGTAACAAATCTGTGTGTTAGCCTTGTTTTGACATCAGAATCTGGTGGATAGAGACAGGCATTCCCTGATGCCAATAATGATAGACAACCCGCTTGTCTAATGCTGGAAACATAAGAGTTGTGATTTCGATTCCAAGGCCTTGAAGATCACCTGGAGTAGAGCATGGTGACTTACTCCAGTACTTTTGCTTGGAGAATCCCGAGGACAGAGGAGCCTAGAAAGGCTACAGCCATGCCGTCACAAAAAGTCAGACCCAACTGAAGAGACTTAGCACACCACACAGATAGAGACTAGATTTACTCACATGGACAACAAATGGGTTAAGTGAGAGCCACACCTTCCAGAAACTGGTCTAGCATGTGTTTCAGAAAATCAGTTCAGTTCATTTCAGTTGCTCAGTTGTGTCCAACTCTTTGAGACTCCATGGACTGCAGTATGTCAGGCTTCCCTGTCCATCACCAACTTCCAGAGCCTACTGAAACTCATGTTCATCGCTTCGGTGATGCTCTGTCATCCCCTTTTCTTCCCGCCTTCAATCTTTCCCAGCATCAGAGTCTTTTCCAATGAGTTGGTTCTTCTCATCAAGTGGCCAAAGGATTGGAGTTTCAGCTTCAGCATCAGTCCTTCCAATGAACTCCCAAGACTGATTGCCTTTAGGATGGACTGGTTGGATCTCCTTGCAATCCAAGGGACTCTCAAGAATCATCTCCAGCACCACAGTTCAAAAGACTCAATTCTTCTGCACTCAACTTTCTTTATAGTCCAACTCTCATAACCATACATGACCACTGGAAAAACCATAGCCTTGACTAGACACATCTTTCTTTTTTGACAAAGTAATGTCTCTGCTTTTTAATACATTTTCAGGTTTGTTATTGCTTTTCTTCCAAGGAGCAAGTGTCTTTTACCCTGATTCATGGACCTAACATTCCAGGTTCCTATTAAATATTGTTCTTTACAGCATCGGACTTTACTTTCACCACCGGACAAATCTACATCTGGGCGTCATTTTGGCATTGGCTCAGGCTCTTTGTTCCTTCTGGAGCTATTTCTCTGCTCTTCTCCAGTAGCATATTAGACACCTATCGACCTGGGGAGTTCATCTTTCAGTGTCATACTTTTTGCCTTTTCATACTGTTCATGGGGTTCCTAAGGCAGGAATACTGAGGTGGTTCGCCATTCCCTTCTCCAATTCTCACAATAATAGTGGCAATATTACCAATAATAAGGTGTTGGATTTGGTCTCAGATTTCCTTCCATTTTTGTTTTTGGTTGTCTTTGGAGCGGGGTGGGGGAGGGATATTTCTGTTTGTTGATACTTCTTCTTAGACATCATTCCACTCTGAATGTAGAGTCAAAATTCTGCATTTCAAACTAATGATTTGTTTTGGGCAGTTATGTCAGCTACTTGATGTAATTAGGCTCATTAGTCTTAATTTGTTCTCTACTTCTATAGATGCACATACTTATCTATTTTTTATTCTGTAACACATTTCCATGGTTGCAAAGTCAAACTATAAAACAAGTAAAACTCCACTCCCTTCTCTGCCTCTCATTCATAAATTAAATTTTTTGTTAGTTTTCACTTTATTCTTGCACTCTTATTGAAGTGGTTATCAGTCTGGAACTGACTGGCGAGCTCCTCAGAACAATTCAGAGGTTGTGGGTAGTGCTTTAAAAATAACAGAGGACCTTATGCAATACACCCTTCCACACTCAGAATCACTAGGCTGGTGCCCCGTGAAGCAAGGCCTGCTGCTAGCGCCGCCTTATCTAGCCATCTAGTACTGGACAAGCAGGCCTGGAGTGAAAGCCTGTTCCCTGTTGCTTCTCAGCAGCGTACATAACTGGAACCTTGTAAAAATGGGACCCCAAATGAGAGCTTCTTAGACCAAGGAAATCTGTGACACCCGAATTCAAAAACTTATTAGATGTTGAATTAAGACCTTCATTGCTGGTGACAGAAACCTAACTTGGAAAGCTTCTGTGACCTGGAAATTACTGGATCACAGAGCGATAAAGTCCACGGGTGGTGACAATGCCAGGAACAGCAATATTCTTGGCCTCATTCTCAGTATTTGACGCTGTTGTTTATTTCACTGTGTTCCACCCCTCCTTTACCTAGATAATCTCAAATTTATGTTTCAAATTCTACAAAGAGTGGGCCCTATTGGTTAATCACAGATGTCTCAACTGGACAGAATTTATACATTCTTGCCTCCACATTGGCTGCCAGGCAGCTTAGGAATGAATGGCAGTGGGTCAAGTGCCCTTCTCCAATGAGTGGTCACCTGTTAGGACAAAGATGGGGTTTGTGAGGAAGGCTACCTCAGCTATTGACCCTTCTGAGACACCAGAAACTCTTTTGAGCGATGCCATAGGTGGTTTCCCAAACATTTCACTTTCAAAATATCATCAGAGTAACTATCACTAATAGCAGCTGTTTGTATTACTTAAGGGTAACACACTAGAAAGCACTAATGATACATTAACTTGAGTTTATGCTCAGGAATCCTTTCACTTACTGATACTATGGTGGAAAGTGGAATGTGGCATAATAGCTGGAGGTAGAGTGGTCACTTTGAACCATGAAGTGATCAGGAGACTAGAGGCTATGGCTGGCCACACCACAAAAGGGGGAATCCTGAGCCCTGACACCATGGAGCTCCGTGCCCCATGACACTGCTGGATGCCCACCTCTGGAATTTTAAGAAAGGGAAATAAACCATCTTTGTAAGCCAATTTTGTTTTGGGTTCCTGTTACTGACATTTTAAGTCTTAAAATCTTCAATTGGAAAGCCCATCTTACACTCCCAAGACTGGGTATATATCATCCTTTTATGTTTTTCAAACATAACAACTTTTCCTTTCTTAGCCTTCACTACATTTTTTCTGGAACGGAATATTCACTGCCTCTCTGTATAAATATAGTATATGAAGATCCCTACCGAAGGCAACTTCTCTAAGGGTAGACAGAGACTGTTTTATCCATCATTTTACACAGATGCTAGAAATTTCTGAAACAATAAGAATTTGTAAATGTGACAGACATAGCGATCCCACTGAGAGGAAATGACAAGCTTCTCTCTGAATCAGCTGGGTCACTGCCAAGTTATCTTAGGGTGGGCTTGGGAGAGAATAAAGAAGAGAGGGGACAAATGTGGAAAGAAAGTCAAATCATCAGAGGCAAGTGGCATTAGAAATGGGTAAGGAAAGTGAGACAGGTGGGTCAAAAGGTGAGGCAACAAAGATGAGATATTTAAGAAGCTGAGTTATTGAGAGAGATTTCAGACCTGAGATGGAAGAACAATTTTGACAACCCTGGCCATTGGATATGTATAATCTGCAGTTCAGTCCTCAGGAGATCTCAGAGGAAGACTTTTTCCTTTTCTTGCCCCTAGAACACAAGTCAGATCCATCTAGCTGTCTGTCATTCCTGCTCCTCCCTCCTGGCTTTCACACTGTGCCCAGCAGGTTTTTCCATCTCAGGTTGACAATAACCTCCCTCTCCTCACCTGTTCAGGGAAGCTCCTCGAAGCTAAATGGGAAGCTGTCTCCCTGGTTGTAGCCCTTGTTTGCCCCAAATAAAACTTGACTTAAAGCCCCGACATGGTGCTGTATTTTTTCAATCCACACTTTATATAAAACTCATATGGCACTACCCGTGAATCGGAGCACCCTACACTTATAAACTCATTTGGTTCTGCTTCTGTCCTGTATTTAAAGATAGAAAGCAGTAAGTCATTTGTCCAAGGACACACAGCTAGCAGATGACCAAGCTGGAATTTGAATGCAGGCCATCTGCATTCTCCGTTCTTTTTTTTTTTTCCTCCCTTTTATTGTTTTTGTCCTACAATGCCATGATATCACCATGGGTTTACATATGCTCCCCCTCCAGAAACCCCTCCCTCCTCCCTCTTTCCTCCCTCCCCCCCGGGAAATCTTGATGCACCAGCCCCGAGAATCAATCCTGGGCTGGCGATTGATTAGACATATGATAATTAACATGTTTCAATGCCATTCTCCCATATCATACCACTCTTTCCCTCATTCACAGAGTCCACAAGTCTATTCTATACATCTGCGTTCCTTCTGCTGTCTCGCATGTTGGGTTCTCGTTACTGTCTTTCTAAATTCCATATATATGTGTTAATATACTGTATTGTTGTTTTTGCTTCTGGCTTACTTCACTCTGGATAATGGGCTCCAGTTCGGTCCATCTGAGTAGAATTGATTCAAATGAATTTTTTTTTAATGCTGAGTAATATTCCATTGTGTATATGTACCACAGCTTTCTTATCCATTCGTCAGTGGATGGGCATCTAGGTCGCTTCCATGTCCTGGCTATTGTAAACAATGCAGTGATGAACATTGGGGTACAGGTGGCTCTTTCAATTCTGGTTTCCTCGGTGTATATGCCCAGCAGTGGGATTGCTGGGTCATATGGCAGGACTATTTGCAGCTTTTTAAGGAACTTCCACACTGTTTTCCATAGTGGCTGTACTAGTTTACATTCCCACCAACAGTGTAGGAGAGTTCCCTTTTCTCCACATCCTCTCCAGCATTTATTGCTTGTAGACTTTTGGATGGCAGCCATTCTGACTGGTGTAAAGTGGTACCTCATTGTGGTTTTGATTTGCATTTCTCTGATAATGAGTGACGTTGAACATCTTTTCATGTGTTTGTTAGCCATTTTTATGTCTTCTTTGGAGAAATGTCTGTTAAGTTCTTTGGCCCACTTTTTGATTGGGTCATTTATTTTTCTAGAATGGAGCTGCAGGAGTTGTTTGTATATTCTTAAGTGCTCTGCTCACTCTCATTTTGTAAGCCATGTCACATACCTTTGTCTTTAACTCAAGTTCAATAGTGTCTCCCCTCTAGGATGGAGAGAACACAGTTCCTATTCTTCTCCTTCCTCCATAGAATCCTTTGAGATTTTCAGACTACTGCAGTGTCAAAAGAAAAATGGGGAGGGGTGGTATTTCTGCAGATACAGTGGTGTCACTTATATTTCAGCTCCCCCAACAGGAAGTTGAAACACCAGTCTGAATGTAGAGTCAAAATTCTGAACTTTAAAGTCACTTGAGTAATGTTATGTGTAGATGCCACGGAGGAGGAAATGGCAATCCGCTCCTGCATTCTTGCCTGGGAAATTCCACACGCAGAGGAGCCTGGTGGACTATAGTCCCAGGGAGTCTCAAAAGAGATGGACACCACTGAGCGTCTAAACAGCAAAAAAAAGGGCAGGCGACACGTTTTATTCACAACAGTCAGACCATGAATTAGCACATGCCCCTCCCCTGCCGTGGCACCTGGTGAAACTGCAGATGGTGAATCATCCATCAGTCTGCATCCCCAGAAGACAATGTCCCAGGTCAGAGTCCCAATTTGTGAGGTCCTTTCTCGGTGTCTCTCTCCACGCCCCACCCCCTTGTTTTCTCTACATTACTTCCAGGTCCACTAAGCCCAGGACTAAGGAGCAGTTGTATTAGTAGTGAGACAGACCTGGATTCACATCTTGCCTCTAACACTCTCAGGCTCTACGTCCTCCACTAGATGCTCAACCCCTCTCAACTTCAGTTTTGTCATCTGTAAATTGGGGACAATTTCAAGCTCTAAAGGTGCCCGTGAAAAGCACAGAGGGAAATGCAGTCAGTGTCTATGGGCTCTTTGAATGGATCAGGCTCTGTGCTTGTGAGATTGGAGTGGCCAGGAAAGGCCTGCCTGAGGGAGACACATCTGAGATGAGGTTAAAGTTGGGAGAAGAACCTTCTAGATGTGGGAAATAGTCACTGTAAAGGCCCAAGGTAACCAAACTTAATGAATGGTTACATTTCCAGTTCCAATATCGCTTTCATGTTTGGAACTTGGCCACAAGTCACCAACCAGGACTTTCACTTGTGAGTTATCAACAGTGAACCATCTCATCCTCCCCAGAAGGGAGACCCTGGTGCCATCATAGGGCAGAGTCAGTCCTGGGCCCAGGGCCATGTACACAAGCTGGTTATCACCAGGGGCATCAGGTGCCAGGGGCATCACAGTGACTCAGCTATCTCTGTGTGCTTGTCCTCAGGGGTAGAAACTCCAGAGAACTGATAGAGCCTAGAGAC
The DNA here is from genome assembly GCA_007570785.1 of Antilocapra americana. NCBI lineage: Eukaryota > Metazoa > Chordata > Mammalia > Artiodactyla > Antilocapridae > Antilocapra > Antilocapra americana. Next base: position 32,844 of record ML663600.1, on the reverse strand, counting down.
AAACAAAAGCAGTTATGTCATACTGCCCTGTGTGATCCCATGCTGGCTAACTACACTGCTCTCTGGGCAAAATCTCTTTCCTCTATTCCTTCTTCAAAGGTGGCTTGTGAATAACATCAGCATCTGACCCTGAAGTCTGGTGTCTGGAACTCAACTCCCAACCAGCTGAGACCCAGAGATGTCCAGGCTTGTCCTGTGGGTCTATGCTTTGTCTCTAACCAGAACCATAAAGCAGAGTCCCCAAAGAACCTGACTGGTTCACCCCCTCTCAAGGCATTCAAACCTCTAAGATCTTTTTTGAGCATTAAACAGGGAATAAGTCTCTTGGTTAAAAGCTTGTCTCAAACCAAACCTTACTCATCCAGAGTACATTCAGTACTCTGAATGTAGAGTCATAATTCTGAATTTTACAGCAACTCAAGCAACGTTTTGATATGTACAGCTAGGCACAAACTCATTCTAATTAGACTTATTAGTCTTTGTTCTCAATTTTGACACATTTGATTATTTTTTGATTCTTTAACACATTTTCATGGATGCAAGTCAAAGTAAACACCAAGAAAAATCTCATTTCGCTGCCCCTCATCAATAAATTACATTTTAGTAGTTTTTGGCTAATTCTTTTACTCTTTCCAAATGAAAATAGACATACATGTGTATAAGAAGCAACAAACTCTGAGAACGTTTTTGGACCCTCTTTTTTTATTTTTTTATTTTTCCTTTGTGTACACATTTAGTTTTATTGTAACAAAGCAACTTGTACACTTTTAACGTTTAAAACTGAGCATCATCTTTCCTTTCCAGTGAAACAAAAAGAAAAATTCAAAAATAAACAGGAACAAAATTACAATAGAGAATGTCAATTGCAAATAAGATCCTACAGGTTCTGCTGATTCTCCCATCGAGTGGCAGGGCTCAAGTCATCATTAGGAGAGAATTTTATTTTAAAAGTGTCATCTTAAACTGCAAGGATGTCCGTTAAACATCACAATTAAACATGCCAAAGGAGAAGCCATGTTGTCAAAATGCTCACTTAACCCACCCAAACATCTCAAGCCCACCCTTTGCTGAGCTTCTATAACCCCATTTTTTAAAGTTTTTTTTTCTTTTTTTAAACAAGAGAAAGTAGACAGATACATGTTGGTAAATGCTAACTGTCCATATTCACATAGAGACACAGTGTAATCTCTGAGCCCAATATACAGAGAAAGGAGGAAAAAAGCTAGCATTCTATGCACTACTACACAGGGGCCTAGCACCCTCCAGCTTCCAGCAGAGCTAAGGGAGCAGAAGGTTTTTCTTTTTTTCCCACAGAGCATGGTGGTGTTGATTCCATAGTTTTTGTTGAGACAGGGAGGGATAAAGACGAATTTGGAACAGAAAGGGGTAGAGATTCTTTTCCCACTGAATTCTCCTCAAGGTACCCCCCCCAAATAAGTTGTGAACCACGGTATAAAGGAGAAAAGAGACCTCAAAAGACAGGGCGACTGAGCACAAGAGGAGGAAAAAAAAAAAAAAGACTGCAACTTGCTCCCAGGGACTGGAGAAAATTAAAAAAAGGTTGGAATCCATCAGTGTTCCATTAGTCATCTTCTCCTTCATATTCCTCTCCTTCCTCCCCCTCATCATCATCTTCATCTTCTTCACCTTCATCCTCATCCCCTTCTTCATCAATATCTTCCAGTCCTTCTTCTTCTTCTTCATCATCATCATCCTCTTCTCCTTCCCCTTCCTCATCATCCATGTCAGGAACCAAGTAGTACTGCAGTGGATTTGGCCAAATGTCGTCTTGATGACCTCTCTTAATTCATCTGCACCTGCGTCAGAGTGATCGGTAAACCAGGTGAAGAAGCTCTCTGGTTCCTCATGCTGTCTCTTCCTGCTGGCTTTATTCTGCGTTTGACTTGATTGTTTCGTCAAGTCCTTTCCAGATTTCCATTTGATTACAGTGGACTTTGAAGATGGATCACCACTCTCATTCAGATGAAATTCTTTGGAGAGAATTTTATTTTTGAAGTAAGGGTTTTCATCAAAATACAAATCTATTCTGTAACCTGATTTAATGTCTTCAAATTCTGTCACTTCAACTCTTGTCAAATAATGCAGTGCTTCTTCATCCTCCTCCCCAAGCAGTGTAGACACTTGTGGATGGTTAACAAATGTTGTTACCCAAAAATTTGGGATTTTGGCAATCAGTTCTGACCTCTTCTGAAAAAAATGGTTGGCGGAGTTTGTTATATTTCTGTTCTACTTTCAAAATCTCCTCAATGGCTTGTTCATTAAGTCTGTCTATTTCATTTTGTACTTCATCGATATGTTCAATTGCTTCTTGCTGTTCTTTTTCTGAGGTCTCTTCAGTCCTGTTATGATTGTAGTTGAGCTCCTTTTTACTGACTTTGGCCGCCGGCTGCGGTGGGGGGGTGGGGAGCGGGGAGTGGGAGAGAAGCTGGACCCTCTTTTTTTAAAACGCTAAATACATAGTTGACAATGTTACCCATTCCACTACTCCTTCATCCACATTATACCCCGGTGTTGGGATGCCCTGTACCTTACTGAAGATTCCCCCACAGATGGTCACTTCAGGTATATCGTTGATATTTTGATCTTAAAAACAGTGTGCAGTAGATAGCTTGTGCATATAGTTTTTATATTTTCATCAGTGTGTCATTGGGTAGATCCCTATGAGTAGAATTGCTGAGTTAAAGAGCAAATGTGTATGTCATTTGTTAGATGCTCTCATATTCCCTCTGTAGAGACTGAACCACCAAGACTGGATTTAAACAATTTGCAAAAATGAGGGTTAAGACATGGTGGCCCATCTATACACACCTGGTGTCCAGACCAGGCCCCTGTTGTTATATCCAAGGGACAGGCCAGGATAGATCTCATGCAGGAATAGGCCCTGGGAATCCCGGAAGAGCCAGGAAACCGTATCATTTTTACTTTGGCTGCAGTGACAGTTTAACAGCTAGCCCTGTTCATCTCAGTCTGGGTTGGAGCCCTGAGTGGTTTCCTTTGCCCTCTGTGATTGATAAGACACTTCAAAATTATTTTCTGTGTGTTTTGTTTGGCAGTCAAAATTTTTCATATCATGGACACTACTGGAAACTTACATCAGACATATATCCATTTATCTTCAGCAAATTTACATTAACCGACATTCAACCAACATGAATTAAATCCCTCTCTGTCCCCACCGCACTCCTACTTCTAGGCCAGAAATAAAAACCTGCATAGACTAAATGCTAAATCCAGCCCACCGTGGGGGACATACGGCTCCCACTATGTTTTGGAGGGATAAAAATTAGTTAAATTAAAATCATGAACTGGCACATAAATATCCAGACTTCTGACTTCTCTTGAAAACATGGCCAACTGATGCTCTTTCCAGCATGGCTGAAGTGGAGAAGAGGCTGCTCTCAGTGGAAAGGTGGGTTGTGCCCAGTGTTGAGCATGGTTACTTAGACTTTCTATCATTTCTCTTGCCTCCTGGGCCATGAGTTTGTGAGAGGTAGACTGCTAACTCAATTAAGATAAAGACCACATCTGTCTTGATCAACTTTGACTTTCCACCATCGAACTCAGACCCCAGGACACGTCTCCCTTGTAAATTTTTTGGATGAAATAAAGTATCTTGTGGATGCAAATGGCACTTCTTCCAACAGTGAAATCATTCCCCAAATCTTTAATGCAGACTACAACATAGGTGCCCCCGATCTCTGCCATTAGATCCACTACCTAAAGCCACTCCTATGTCCCTGGGCTGCCTTGGAAGTCTTCACTTTTCCATTTGACCTCTTTTCCTCCTAGCAATCAGCTCTCCAACGAGGACAGCAAACCATACCTCATGAAGTGGCTACGCAGACCACATGAGGTCATGAATGTCTAGCATGGCCCCTCGTATGCATTTTTATGGCGTTCTGAGCAGTTATTTCCTCCAAGTTGGCAAGTTTCTCCATGCCTTACACGTCCATGCAGTTCACTTTGGTTTTCCAGCCTAGCCTCAAGACAGAGATCACAGTAGAATTCTCTTTATTCTGAAAATTTTATAAGTTCCCTAAGGCCATTCCCTAAGGACAGTGATTGAAACAAACGTTTTATCATGAGCTTTGTATTTTTATCAGATTTGTTAGTGGCCTAAAGGGAATAATTAGGGCAGGTTAGAACACATATAACCAGAAGTTTCTGGTCACCACTGCATTCTAAAGAACTAAAGCTTCCCTGAGCACTTGGAGCCAGGAAAGAAGCATGAAGTGGCTTGTGCTCCTCGGGCTGGTGGCCCTATCAGAGTGCATAGTCATGTAAGTATGGGGACTGTGAGTGGCATCATCTTCCTTTCTGGATTAGAAAGGAATGGAACATTTCCCTGGTAGTCTTAAAGTTCCACTCTTACTTATTGATAAGTACCTTGCTACAGGGACTTATCCTTGCTTCTTTAGCCTTGGGCTTTCCAGGTGGTGCTAGTGGTAAAGGACCTTTGTGCAAATGTAGGAGATGTAAGAGATGTGGGTTCGATCCCTGGGTCGGGAAGATCCCCTGGAGAAGGATATGGCAACCCACTCCAATATTCTTGCCTAGAGAATCCCAAGGACAGAGGAGCCTGGCCGGTCATAGGGTCATATAGAGTCAGACACGACTGAAGCTGCTAAGCACACATGCATGTACCCTGGTATAGAAACTGTGGGTCTCTAGGGTCAAGGTATAGGGTTGCATGGTTGCACAACTCTTGGGACCCCATCTTATGGTGACCTGCTGAAAACAGAACTCCTTGCATTTGTTTATACACAACCTGTAGAAATGTATGTGTGCTCCTCTGGAATAGCATTATTCTACATTTTATTCTAGGTGTCCTCTCTGTTCTCTACTTCAGTGTCTATATGTCTATGTCTGCATCTCTGTACCCCCCTCATTTATCTCTCCATCTCTTTGGAAGTCTCTGTGAGTGCAGATCTCTCTGTGTTGTTTTCTCTTCTTTTAACTTTTCAATTTTGACTCATCCTGGCTTCTTTAGCCTCTTAATTACCCTAATTTGTTTCCTATCTCCTGGATTCTTTTCTTAACCCTCTGTTCCGTTTCTACTGAGAAAGATTGGGAGAGCTACTTCTAGGCTGCTTTACATCTGACAAGCAGTGTGACCACAGCCAAGTGACAAACTCCTTGAGTTTCAGATTCCTTCCCCATAAAAATAGGATAATGATCCCCTTCTAGAGCCTTCCTCCCTGAGCTTCCTTGAGAAGGATACAGTGGCATGCAATAGCAATACTAATGGCTGTCACTGTTGAGATTTACTGTACATCAGATGCATTATATCTGTCACTTCACTTATCTCCCAAATTTTCTATATGGAGGGTGGGAATCATTGCATCCCACCTTTTTACCCAGGTGTAAGCTGAGAATCCAAATGGCCTTACCCACTGTTACACAATGGAATCTATATTCAAACCTATGTCTTTACCATGGTATTTGCATGGCATTCTGATAATAAGGTGACACTTATAAAAATGCTGGGAAAATACACAGTGCCATTACAATGACAGTTACACCTTAACACGGACAGCTAATTGTATCTTCTCCTTTCTTTCTTTTCCTAATCCTCGGAGAAAGTTTGCCTCTAAGGAAAACGAAGATCTTGCGAGAAACCCTGAGGGAAAAAAACTTGCTGAACAATTTCCTGTCGGAACAAGCTTACAGACTGTCCGAGAGTGACTCCAAAATAACTTCTCTCCCCCTGATGAACTCTCTGGATGTGAGTTTGATGGAAGGATGGTTCTCCACAGAGCCCCCTGGTGCTCTGACCTAGCACTGTGGTTTCCTGGAGGTGGCAGGTGGGATGTTGGGGCTGGGGCTCCTGCAGGAGGAAGAAACAGTTGGAAATGGGGCCCCATTCCAGACGAGAAGGCATTCTCATCTTCATCTCTTGGTCTGTGGTGACTGGGCCCAGCAATGACCAGGTGGCAGGTAAACATCCATTTCTGTGTCAAAGATGTGTCATTAGTTTGAGGGAGATTGTTCCTTCTGAACTAAGTGAGCTACTCAGTTACAGATGAAGGGTGAGCCAACTCTGGTCAAAAGACAAAGCCAACTGCAAAGCAAGTGTGAATCCCCAGGCAGAAGAATTTGGCTTCCTTCCACAGATGCAAGAGTCACAGCAGTAAAAAGTTACTGAATCCCTTTTCTGTGTAAGACCATAAGAATTAAAAACTGTGGTTATTGTTATTAGATTAGAAAAAAGGGCACATTTTGTCTTCAAGATTGTGCGGGCTAGCCTGAGAGAAAGGGAAAGAGTAAATATATGTCAAATGAAAGGGTCACCTGTGTGGTGCTGATTGGATGTGGTCTGAGTTTAGAGGGAGTGGCTGGGGTTGATCAAGGAGGACCTCCTAGAGAAGGGACTGTTCAGGCTGAGTTTGAAAGAAGCCTAGAGAGCTTCTCAAATTAAGGCACCAGGACTTACCTGGAGGTCCAGTACTTATGACTCTGGGCTTCAAATGCAGGAGGTACTTTTTCAGCCCCTGGTCATAGAGTGAATATTCTGCCTACCACATAGTGCAAGAAAATATATCAAATGCAGGCACCTCTGAGAACAAAGGCTGTGAGCTGCATGGTGGTTAGAAAGTGATCTCAGGAGACGTGTGACACCCAGAGTGAGGCAGTATTGTGGGAATCAAGGGGAATGAGATCTGCACTAACCCATTCTTCCTGGTCCCCATAGATTGCCTATGTGGGTAACATCACCATTGGAACACCCCCTCAGGAGTTGGAGGTCATCTTTGACACAGGTTCATCTAACTTTTGGGTGCCTTGCATCACTTGTGAAAGTCCAGCCTGTGGTGAGTACAAGCACCCCCTAACCCAGCCATCTTTTACTTGCCCTGACTCTCCCTTCTCCACTTGTGGCACCTGACTGACACTCATCTCTTGTGTCTGCAGAAATGCACAACACCTTCGATCCTAAAACGTCTTCCACCTTTGAGGAAGTAGGCGATCCTATCACCGTCTACTATGGATCTGGGATAATTCAGGGATTTATTGGCTCTGACACCGTTCGGGTAACGTAGAAACAAAAGCTGAGTCAGGACTGACTATAGAGTGGCCACTGCTTACCAAACAGATACAGGACCAGCTGGCAGAACCGTCCTACCCTAAGTCCCATAGATACTGGCCATCTTACCCACAGAATCCTGTCCCTGGGGAGACATTCTCTATAGTGACACACAAACAGATGGATTAGCTAACCCAGAAGGTGGCTTGGGCTATGGACTTGCAGCTTCTCTGCCCATGAGCAGCTCAAGGTTCATTAAGCTGGGAGCAAGAAGAGGGGCAAAAAGCATCGACTTTTATATTCTCAGACTGTGCTGGGTACTGCCGTGGTAGTAACTTGCTTAAAGCTGCAACAACCCCACACAGCAGGTGCGTTGAGTAGCTAATGATACAGATGGGGAAACTGAGCTGCAGACAGCAAAGGTCTTGCTGAGGTCACATGTGTGGTAAGCAGTGGGCGGGGCTGGCTTGTCAGGACCGACGCTGCTAGTGGGTGTTTGGGGAAAGGATAAAACTGATCTGGGGATCCTGGGTGTAGTCAAGCACTTCAGGTACCCAGGATGAATACACAGGAGGCCAGAGATGTAGGGGGGACCTGATAAGTGTGTTCTCCACGTATGGGCCCTTTGGGAGTCTAATAAAACCTATGGCCTGCCTCCCCCAAAGCACCTGAGTAGTTCACCTCTCTCTCTTACTATCTGTCTCTCACTCTAATACACACTCACACAAACACACACATACCCTGCCAGCAACATTGTTTAATGGACTTCTGTCTTTCTGGGCAAATGCAGAGTCCAAAATACATTACCATCAATTCAGTCCTTTTCTGTCATCAGTTCATAGAGACCCCAGAGAAGGCGCTCCTGCTCTTTACTCATTTTGTCCACAAGGGGCACCATTGGGTCCTAGCCTGACTCTTAGTTGCCATACGCCTACAGAAGCCGTGAGGCCAATTTGACTCACTCAGGCGGTGTTTTTCAGAGGGGCGCATGTTTTAAAATCCACGGGCCCACATAAATGGAACCCAAATTCCTCTCCCAGCTCGGTCTAAGCATCTGAGTCTACCGAGGACACAGAAAGACCTCAGTTCTCCTCTACAGAGCTAACGGCATATCTTCCTCTGACCAAGCCTAGACCCACTTAAAAACCTTTATGTGGGAACATGCTTCTCGCCCACAGATCGGGAACCTTGTTAGCCTTAACCAGACGTTTGGCCTAAGCCTGGTGGAATACGGGTTTGATTTTGTACCCTTTGATGGCATCATGGGCTTGTCCTTCCCCTCCGTCTACATCAAAGGTACCACCCCCGTCTTTGACAACTTGTGGTCGCAAGGTGCCCTTACTGAGCCTGTCTTTGCCTTCTACTTGAGCAAGTAAGTGTGAGCTGGACAATCCCTCTCTCCAAATTAGTTGTAAGATCCTTTCAGTTGCATGAAAATTATCCAACAATTGATACAGAAGTATCCTGAGAGATAATCTAACCCAGGATAACTATGGCCCCAGGACCCCACCTGGCTTCACCACTGGCTTTTATAAATAAAGTTTTATTGGAACACAACCATGCTCCTGGGCACAAGAGCCAGCCTTGGTCTAGGGGGGGAGTGAAAAGGAAGACTAATGCAAGGTGTCAGGATATGAGTTGGAGGAAAAGGCAAACAGGATTTCCTGATGAATTTGACATGGAAGGAGAGAGAGGGATGGTGGAAACCTTTCCTTCCTCACTAACATTTCACTGGGCACCCACAACCAGTTACATAATTTGTAGGAGCCAGTGCAAAATGAAAGTGTGGGACCCAAAACAAAAGTGTAGGGCTCTTTTTTCAACAAGTATTGGGAATTTCAAGAAAGGGAGAGCAGAGATGGGGTCCCTACTGAGTGTGGGGCCTAAAGGACAGCACAGGTCACAGGCCAGTGAAGCCAACCCTGGGTGCCTTGAACCATACCCTTAGTGCCTTCAGGCATTGATTTTTGTGAAAAAAAAAAAAAAAAAAAACAGGCTGGACAAGGGGGAAGCCAAAACCCTTCAGCACACTGTCCTCTGAGGGTATCTGGGCGCTCAGGTTGCAGGAGGTCCAGGGCATCTTCTGAAGACTGAGTTGGTGGAGACCAGCCAGGTGGCCCAGCTTCTAACCTCCTCTGTGCCACACATCAACCAGTAACTGACCTCAATCTGGTTCTCAATTGCACCTAACCTCGATTTCTGCATCTGTAGATGGGGACCTTACTAGGGCCTTGATGAGTGGAAAAGCACAGCTCTCAGACAGTGCTGTTGTTCCTGCCCTCCAAGGATCCCCCCTCTCTTCTCTCTGCAGAAGCAAGCTGGAGGGCAGTGTGCTGATGTTTGGTGGTGCGGACCGCCGCTACTACAGGGGAGAGCTCAACTGGGTACCACTGTCCCAAGCTAGCAGCTGGCAGATAAGCATGAAGAGGTAAGCCTCTCCCTCTGAGGATGACCCCAAGTGATGCTCCCACATCTGTACACAAACACAGGCAGGCACACAAATGCACCACCCACAACGACACAGACAGACACACATGTAGACACAATCAGGCACATATAAACATGCATTTAAACAGCCAGAGACACACAAGGACACACACAGAGCCACATATGAACACACACATAAGCAAACACAGAAACACATAGATACACAAACCACCCATGGGTTCATAATCAGCTCAGGCCTCCTGACCAGGGCTCTGAACAGGGTCCATCACAGGATCCAGAGAGGCCTGTGCAGCTGCGGGAGGACTGCACCGCTGAGTGTGCGGTGGGGAGCATGGTTAGAGGACTTACAGTGTGGTGAAAAGAGGATCAGGGAGAATTTCCTCAACCTGAACAGAGTTGTGATAAGAGGACCATTTGTCCAGGGCTACAAGGGACCAAGGAAGTTCTCAGCACAGATAAATGTCAGTTAAAACAAGGAAAGTCCTAAAGAAGTGGGGAAAACCAGTCTCTTTAGGGAGAAGCTAGCCAGCAGTGGAGAGAGGTGGGCCAGAGTCTTGGAACCCGAAAGTGACTCATAAAAAGAGACACCCCACATCCCTGGACACACAGTGGGCAGGGGCTATAACTGGCAGAATTGGGAAGGTGGAATCCAGGGAATTTTGAGAAGAAGAGGCAATAATTGATGAGATTCTGTGTTTTACCCACAGTTAAAAGCTCACCTGTCCTCTGAGCTTCTAGTCAGGTATCGCCTGGTCAGGGTCTCAGTGTCTCAGCCCAGCGAGTGGGTGCCACTCAGAGACACCCTCTCCCAGGGCCTGCCAGTCTCCCTTACCCCTGTGAGAATCTGCTGCCTCAGGAAACCTCCATCTTCACTGTGTTTGACCCGTTTCTGGTGAGACATCAGATATACCTCTTTGGATGGTCCTCATTCATTATTTTCACAGTCTTCTTTCACTCATTCAACAGACAAGCAGTCTGCATCCACTGTGTGCCAGGCACTTTAGGGACACAATGAGAATAAAACTTGGCCTCACATCTGAGAAGGCAGACATGCAAGAAATGACACCCACACATAGTGAATGTCACTTTGGTACATGCCAGACATGAGGGGGGTCTACAGAGAGTGAGCAAGACAGGAGACTGATGCACACTGGGGGAAAGGCTTCCCTGAAACCATGACAGTGAAGCTGGAATCTGGAAGATGAGGAGAAATGACTTGGTCAAAGGGGAAGGGGCTCTTCTAGGAAGGAAGACCAGCTTGTGTCAAGATACTAAAGAGCCTGGAGTAGTCAAGTACTGCTAAAGGTTGTCAAGGAAAGTGCTGTGATCAGAGCAAAGGAAAAGTCAGGGCAAGAGATGAAGCAGGAGACAGTCAAGGAGGGGGCAGCTGTGAGATAACCTTCCGCATAACCCTGATGCCTGCTTTGTCCTACTGTCTCTCAGCATCAGAGTGAACGGGAAAGTTGTTGCTTGTTCTCGAGGATGTCAGGCCCTTTTGAACACCGGGACATCATCGATGTATGGCCCAATAGAACAGGTCACCAGCATCTACAAGCTCATGAACGTCACGTTTGACAATTCTAAGGTGAAGTGTCATGCCACAGGGTCATGCCCAGTCTCCTCACATAATAAGGATCCTCTGGGCCAACCTCTCTCCTTCTCTCTAACAGAATGTTGTTCCATGTAATGTTGTCAAGACCCTGCCTCCTGTCATCTTCAACATCAATGGCATCGACTATCCAGTGCTCCCTCAAGCCTACATCATCAAGGTGAGCGACCATCCCTGAGGGTTGGTTCTCTGAATTGGGGTTGGCAGATACCCTTGGGCTACTGGTGGGAGGAGGGCACCTTCTGTAGGCCAAGCCACACCATTGCAGATGCTGCTGAGCCCCTGTGGCTGGGCAGTATGTCCTACAAAATCAACCCCTTGAGAGTAGAGGACAGTCTGGGACATCCAACTTCCTGAAATAAATGTGGAGACACCACTCCGTGATGGGATGGTGGGAGTTACAAGGAGAGGGGAACACTAAGGACCTCTGCCCTCATAGATCTTCAGTTCAACTGGAGCCCTCAGATTCAGGAACACGGAAAGTCAGCTCTAGTGATCCCTAAAATAGAACATGTGACACAGGGGGTTAGCTGGTGGCAGTCCCTGTGTGCTGTCCCACCATAATGATTAGCAGTCTCCCTTTCCTTCTTGAAATTGTCCCAGTTTCAATAAATTACATGGCTACCTTAGACCTTGACTGCAACTTCCCCTTGCTAAGTCTCAGATCCCCCTCTGAGTCTGGCTACCCGACCCCTCCATGGAGTGGTTGGATGCTAAGGTGAATAAGGGGGCACAGTGACTGCTCAGCCCTGACACAGGATGGAGTCTTCATGTCAGCTCCCTGGGGGACTTCAGAGCAGGCTGTTGGGCTTAAAGATGGCTTTGAGAAAAAGAGGAAATTGCAGTAATTCTAAAATCCCTGACTAAAGGCACCTAAAGGAGGCCTGCTTGGGTCTAGGCAAATCTGCCCTGGATTCCATGCAAATGGCACCCCACGGTGCTCTGCAAAGTGACCCTGGGGACTTATTAGGGGTGATGAGGGCTATGGACCGACAGGTGGGGCTGGAGACCAGAGTAAGTCATTCAACCAAGCCTGGAGGGGCCAAAGGGTGAGTGTGGGTCCAAACAGGCTTCTCAGAGGGCCTGAGTGAAGTCTTAAAGAACATGTTGTGAGCACTGCTTTAAATGTATTTAACAGGCATAAACAACAGTGAGCTACTGTATAGCACAGGGAACTCTGCTCAATGTAAGTTGGCAGCCTGGGTTGAAGAGGTGTCTTTGGGACAAGGATACATGTATATGCATGAATGAGTCCATTTACTGTCCACCTGAAACTCACAATATTGTTAATCAACTATACTCCAAAAGAAAATTAAAAGTTAAAAAAAAAAGAGCTTGTTGTGGGGACCCAGGAGAAGAACAAGCATTCTCTGCAGACAAAACAAGGAGCAGGAGTCAGAAGGAAAGAAACAGAGAGTGTGAGAAGAACTAGGGTACACTCTTGTTCTTTTCTAAAAAAACTGTATTGCAGTATCGCTAATGTTCAGTGTCTCCTTAAGTTCTGCTGCACAGCTAAGTGATTTAGCTGTACATATACAAGTATATGTATTCTTTTTCTTTAGTTAATCAGTAAACATTGGATATAATTCCTTGCGCTATAAGTAGGACTTTGTTGCCTGTCATTCCTCTGTATATTAGTTTGCATCTGATCATTCCAAAGTCCCAATCCTCCCCTCCCCACTCTCCTGCCATATGTCAACCACACGTCTTGGCCCTTTTTGGTTTTGGATGAACCCTCATATCCCCAGCTGCTGAGAAAAATCACCTGATACTTACCAAAAGAGAGAAATAAAACCAAGAAATGTGCCATGTCTGGATATTGAGGAGGGAGTCGCAGGTAAGCACTCAGGCTGACTAGTATGTGTCTCTAACTCCTCCAGATAAAAAAATCCTGCCGTAGCGCCTTATTTGGGGGCACAGAACGTAGCTCTCGTAACACCTGGATCCTGGGTGAAGTCTTCCTGAGGCAGTACTTCTCGGTTTTTGATCGAAAAAACAAAAGGATTGGTCTGGCTCCAGCAGTGTAAGTGCTTGGACTCGTTCAGGAATCAATCAGGCTTCTCTGAAAAGCAACTCAGTCACGCTAGGGCACTCCTGCCCAGTGATGCTGGTGAACTGTGTTTGGGGCTCTGCAAACCCTATTCTCAATAAAGAATAAAAAGTTTCACTCTTAATGGTGCTTAAACAAATGGGTGCTTCTTTTTGGGTCTGGGATGTGCATAACAATTAGGAAGGATCTAGAACCAAGTCTGAACCATAAGTGAGAGGATCTCAACTCCAACTGGTTTCAAGGAAAGGGGAGACTTTTCAGAAGAACACTGGAGATCCTGTACATAGGAACCAGAGCAGATAGAAAGATCTCAGTGACTGGACCCAGGAAATCAGAAACCTTCAGCTCAGTCTTTCCCATCCTCGCTCTTTTCCCTCTCTCTTCTTTGATGATCTTAGCCTTAAGGCTTCTACACCTAGTGAGGGAGTCCAATGCTACCTGCCCCAGGGTTTTTATATTCCCAAGGCATCTAACTCATAAGAAAAGAAGCCCAGAGACATCAGGTTTCAAGGGAGTGCTCTGAATGGCCCACCTGAGATCACATGGTCAGACCTAGGTCAGCCATGGTGGCAGGGCCACGGGGTCCTATGAGTGGTGCTTACATGGTCATGTGGCCATTACCCAGCAGCACACAGGAGTGTTAGTTTCCTCCAGAACTTCATAACTGGAGCTGGCAGAAGACAGCCCCAACCAAGGATAGTGGCTGGGGGATGGTCCAGATCAGGGAAGAGTTTATGATGATGCCAAATCCACTGCCTCCTCATTCAGAGGGATTATGAGGGGTAATGAAAATATTCATCACATCTTAGATGAACATTGGCAGTGGGTTCTGCTCCAGGGGGTGCCAGGTGAGGCCCCTCACACTGAGATGCTTCTTCTTTGTCCCCCCCCCCCACCTCAGTTACCAGCTCTCTGCCACCCACACCTGCTCTGACCTTTCCAGTGCCATTTCCCATGTGACAGCCCCTGTAGATCCCTGAGCCATCCCCCTCCTCCAGGGTCCAGCACACCCCTTCCTTGGCCTCCAGTGCTGTAGGGGAAGGTGTCACTCATGTAAAGGTAGACCAGAGTGCCCAGAGTGTTCAGCCTCTCTGAGCTTCCTTCAGGGCCAGAGTTACAAACCATTTGATTATGAGCTGCCATGGACTGGCACCTTGGGAGTAGAAGTATCACTTCTTTCCACTTGGAAACCCTAGGTAGAGACCTAAGCTCAGGTCTTAGGGATCAGAGATGCAGGGAGACTCAGGAAATGGAAGAAAATGAAAAGAAGAGATAGAAAACATTCCCCAAGACAATGCATAGTAGGGGTCTTTACTCAGGCAAGAGAAACATCAGTGAAAGAAGTGTCCCACTGCCTTTCTTCATCTTTTTATTCAGTACAAATTTACAGAGCAGCTACTTGGGCTTTCCTGAGGGCTCAGCAGGTAAAGAATCTGCCTGCAATGCAGGGGACATAGAAGATGCAGGTTAGATCCTGGGTCAGAAAGACCCCCTGGAGAAGGAAATGGCAACCTACACCAGTGTCCTTGCCTAGAAAACCCCATGGCCAGAGGAACCTGGTGGGCCGTAGTCCAAGGGTCAGAAAGTCAGACACAACTAAGCACGCAGGCACATATTTTGCACCAGGTGCTGTAGTTGACCCCAGGGATAGAGGGATGGGTGATAAACCCACCACAAAGTCGTGGAGAAGATAAAGAGACAACCTGCAGTGGGGAGGCCAGATGGAGAAAATAGCAGAGGTGTGGCTGGGAGGCCAAGAGGAGTGAGGGGCTTCCTCTTCAGAGAGGCAGGGAAAAGCTGGCATAGGGCAAGGTGAAAGGCACTGACTTCAAATTTGTCACCCCGCCCTGAATCACACCCCTAAACCTTGCAATTTCGATCTGTGTGCAGAACAGCCACATGTCCATGGTTACCTGTGCCTGGCCCCTTTGGGATGGCACTGGATTATGATCACCTCGAGGGGAGTGAAAGAGGACAAATAGCAGAGCTGACAAAGGGGAGAAATGTGAGAACAGAATCAGTTATTTTTCTTTAACGGTAAATAGCAGCAACTGGGCTTTAAGGTGATGCAAATGAAGAGTTTGTGAAACTCATTGTCCAAGTGTTCTTCAGAGAACCATAAGGAATGATTTTCTAGATGAGAAATCAACAGTAAGAGTAAGAATAACAGCTCGAGTTCATTACATACGCTATCTCACTGTCTCCCCAAGATCCCTTGCAAGACGTGACTCCCAACTCCCGCATTGTACAAGTCAAAGAAGTCTCCTCCGATCTTCTGGCTCTAGAACTGGTGTCAGACATTTAGTAGACCCTTGAGAAATACATTTTGACTAAAAAATAAATAAGTTAGTAGATGCTTCCACTAGATGACACAACTGCATCCATGTCGGAAGACATGCATGGTGTCAGCATGACTACTGACGTGATGCTGGTGCTGTTCAGTCACTTAATTGTGTCTGATTCTTTGCCGCTCCATGGCCTGCAGCATGCTAGGGTTGTTTGTCCTTCATTATCTCCTGAGTTTGCTCAAATTCTTGCCTGTTGAGATGGTGATGCTATCTAAATTTCTCATCCTCTGCCACCCTCTTCTCCTTTGGCCTTCAGTCTTTCCCAGCATCAGGGTCTTTTCCAGTGAATCAGCTCTTCGCATCAGGTGGCCAAAGTATTGGAGCTTCAGTGTCAGCATCAGTCCTTCCAATGAATATGCAGGCTTAATTTCCTTTAGGACTGACTGGTTTGATCTCTTTGCTGTCCAAGGACTCTCAAGAGTCTTCTCCAGCACCACAGTTCAAAAGCATTAATCCTTTGGCACTCAGCCTTCTTTATGGTCCAACACTCACATCTGAACATGACTGCTGGAAAAATCATAGCTTTAACTATATGGATCTTTGTCAGCAAAGTGATGTCTTTGCTTTTTAATACTCTGTCTAGGTTTGTCATAGCTTTCCTTCCAAAGAGCAAGTGTCTTTTAATTTCATGGCTTCAGTCAACCTCTGCAGTGATTTTGGAGCCCAAGAAAATAAAATCTGTCAGTGTTCCACTTTTTCTCCTTCTATTTGCCATGAAGTGATGGGACCAGATGGCATGATCCTCAATTTTTTGAATGTTGAGTTGTAAGTCAGCTTTTTCACTGTCTTCTTTCATCTTCATCAAGATGCTCTTTAGTTCCTCTTTACTTTCTCCTGGCAATCTTGATTCCAGTTTGTGATTCATCCAGCCCAGCAACTTCACATGATGTACTCTGCATATAAGCTAAATAAGCCGGGTGGTAATACACAGCCTTTATGCACTACTTTTCCAACTTTGACTCAGTCATTTGTTCAATGTAAATTTCTAACTGTTGCTTCTTGACCTGCATACAGATTTCTCAGGAGATGGGTAAGGTCAACTGGTATGCCCATCACATTAATAATTTTCTGAAGTTTGTTGTAATCCACACAGTTAAAGGCATTCACACAATCAATGAAGTAGATGTTTTTTCTGGAATTCCCTTTCTCTATGATCTCTGGTTTCTCTGCCTTTTCTAAATCCAGCTTGTATATTTGTAAATTCTCAGTTCACATACTGCTAAAGCCTACCTTGAAGGATTTGAGCATAACTTTACTAGCATGCAAAATGAGCACAGTTGTTAGGTAGTTTGAGCATTCTTGGCATTGCCTTTCTATGGGATGGGAATGAAAAGTGACATTTTCCAGTTCTGTGGATATTGCTTTGTTGTGTTCAGTCATTCAGTCAAGTCTGACTCTTTGTAACCCCATAGACTGCAGCATGCCAGGCTTTCCAGCCTCTTGCCATCTCCCATAGTTTGCGCAAACTCATGTCCATTGAGTCAGTGATGCCATCCAATCATCTCATCCTCTGTCATCCCCTTCTCCTCCTGCCTTCAATCTTTCCCAGCATCAGGGTCTTTTCCAATGAGTTGGCTCTTCGCATCAGGTAGCCTAAGTGTTGAAGCTTTAGCCTCAGCATCAGTCCTTCCAATGAATATTCAGGGTTGATTTCCTTTAGGTTTGACTGCTTGGATCTCCTTGCAGTCCAAGGGACTCTCAAGAGTCTTCTCCAACACCACAGTTCAAAAACATCAGTTCTTTGGTGCTCAGCCTTCTTTATGGTCCAACTCTCAGATTCATACATGACTACTGGAAAAACCAGAGCTTTGACTAGATGGACCTTTGTTGGCAAAGTCATGTCTACTTTTTAATATGCTGTGTAGGTTTGTCATAGCTTTTCTTCCAAGGAGCAAGCATCTTTTAATTTCATGGCTGAAGTCACCATCTGCAGTGATTTTGGAGCCCCCCCCCCAAAAATAACGTCTGTCTCTGTTTCCATTGTTTCCCCATCTATTTGCCATGAAGTGATGGGACCAGATGCCATGATCTTGGTTTTTGAATGTTGAGTTTCAAGTCAACTTTTTCACTCTCCTCTTTCACTTTCAAGAGGCTCTTTTTCCTCTTCACTTTCTGCCATAAAGGTGGTGTCATTTGCATATCTGAGGTTCTTGATATTTATCCTAGCAATCTTGATTCCAGCCTGTGCTTCATCAAGTCTGGCATTTCTTATGATGTACTCTGCATATAAGTTAAATAAGCAGGGTGACATTAATACAGCCTTGATGTACTCCCTTCCCAATTTTGAACCAGTCAGTTGTTTGATGTAAGTTTTTTCTTCCATACCTGCATACACGTTTCTCAGGAGTCAGATAAAGTGGTCTGCTATTCCCATCTCTTGAAGAATTTTCCAGAGTTTGTGATGATCCACGTAGTCAAAGAATTTAGCATAGTCAATGAAGCAGATGTCTTTCAGGAATTCTCTTGCTTTTTTTCTATTTGTAGTTGAATTTGACAGTTCCAGGATAGATCCTCGTGGAGCAGGAGCCATCAATACCTTGATCCACCCCACCCCACCCCCCACCCCCCGCACCCTGCTGATCTCAGATCTGAATGACTGTCCTGAAGCATTGCCAGTATCCCTTCTCACCAGGACATTTTGCAGCTTCCTGCTTGGGGAGTAGTGACCAAGGACACCACTCTGACCCCCATCCACTGGGGGTAGTTTAATTGCCTCTGGGCCTCACTATCTTCCACTAGATGGAGTTCCCTGTGTTCGAGGTACGTGAGCTGGATTTCATTAAGATAGAAAGAAGTGGAAAGATGTTGAGGGTAAGAACGCAAGCAGCAGAGGCCAGTGCCCAAAGACTCTGCATCCCTGCCCCATGGTGTGGGCCTCAGCAAGGCCCAGGATCAGAACCAGGAAACTGCCTCCTTGGTTCTGGCTGGTGCTTCTCCAGCTTTGTCAGCCCCTACAGAGGGCTCTGTGACAAAAGGTGGGCTCCCGGATACCTGAGAAATGTCTGTCTCCCCACCCTCTCCCCCCTGCCCCCTTCTTCCCATAGACTCTGTCCTCCTCACGTGTCTCTCTTGAAGGGACATCAGTTGTTGATGTCAGGTGACAAACCACAGCTCACCCCATGGCAGTAACAACTTTGGGCTGGTTACTGAAATTTAAAAATGAGGAGACATCACAGCATTGTGGGATTCTAGCCTCCCTTGGAGACCAGGTAGGTCTGGTCAAGCTGGGCCCACCTGAGTTGGGATGGAGTTTTCAGGGGACAGGGTATCTGACATGTCTGCCTGGCCTGTATTGGCATCTGGGTTGGAGAGTTCTGTGAGGGTGAAAGATTAGAGAAGACATCACAACAGTGGAAGGAAGGAAAGAATGCATGAAGGAGAAAAGAAAGAAGTAAAGTAAAAAAGAAATTTCTTCTAATCCAATTTTGATAATATAAAGAAATGCTACGTTGCAAAAAAAAAAGAGGCAGGAAATTAATGTGATGCAGTGTTATTAACCAAACTTTGGATTTTGTTCAAATCTCACAAAATTTTATGCTATTGTCCATTATTTGTTCTCATCCCTTATTCAAGACTCCACATTGTATTTAATTGCATTGAGCAGCTTCATCTTCATGCAACAAATTCTGTTAAATTCTCCTTTCATTTTTATTCTCTTACAGATATTTTCTAATTTACCTTATTATGGCTCTCATTTAAAAGTGGACATTTAATTTCCAAATATGTCAGACTTTAAAAGTATCTTTGATATTAATTTCTCATTTAAATCTTTTCTTCTCTATAATCACCCTCTGGGTTTTTTCAATCTTCTAACTTTATTGAGGCTTTCAGTGGCTAAGTCAAAGATCTCTCTTGGTAAATGTCACACTGCACTTGAGAATATGTGAGTTATTCTAAAATATTTTTTGATATTGATCTCTAACATAATTCCACAGTAACAAGAGAACAGACTGTATGTTTTCAGTATCTTTAGACCATTAAATTTCTACAGCTGGTCTTATGTCTCTGGATATGTTCCAGTGTCTGCTAGTTAACACTCTATGGGAACTTTAATAGAATTTGTGTTCTGCTATTTTGTGAAAATTGTACAAATCTTAATTATGTCAAATTGATGCTTTTCATGTCTACTATATTCTTCTACTTCTCTGTATATTCATTCAATAAATTTTTGAGAGTTTGATATTGAAACTCCAACTAAAAATCTTAATCTCTCTACTTCAGTTCAGTTCAGTTCAGTTGCTCAGTTGTGTCTGACTCTTTGCAACCCCATGGACTGCAGCACACCAGTCCTCCCTGTCCATCACCAACTCCTGGAGTTTACTCAAACTCATTTTCATTGAGTCAGTGGTCAGGGATGCCATCTAACCATCTCATCCTCTTTCATCCCCTTCTCTTGCCCTCAATCTTTCCCAGCATCAGGGTCTTTTTCAAATGAGTCAGTTCTTTGCATCAGATAGCCAAAGTGTTGGAGCTTCAGCTTCAACATCAGTCCTTCCAATGAATATTCAAGACTGATTTCCATGAGGATTGACTGGTTGGATCTCCTTGCAGTCCAAGGGACTCTCAAGAGTCTTCTCCAACACCACAGTTCAAAAGCATTAATACTTTGGTGCTCAGCTTTCTCTATAGTTTTAACTTTCACACCCATACATGACTAATGGAAAAACCAAAGCCTTGACTAAATGAATCTTTGTTGGCAAAATCATGTCTCTGCTTTTAAATATTCTATCTAGGTTGCTCATAACTTTTCTTCCAAGAAATAAGCATCTTTTAATTTCATGGCTGCATTCACCATCTGCAGTAATTTTGGAGCCCAAAAAATAAAGTCTGTCACTGTTTCCCCATCTATTTGCCATGAAATGATGGGACCAGATGCCAAGATCTTAGTTTTCTGGATGTTGAGCTTTAAGCCAACTATTTCACTCTCCTCTTTCACTTTCTTCAAGAGGCTTTTTAGTTCCTCTTCACTTTCTGCCATAAGGGTGGTATCATCTGCATATCTGAGGTTATTGATATTTCTCCTGGAAATCTTCATTCCAACTTGTGCTTCTCCCAGCCCAGCATTTCTCATGATGTCCTCTGCATATAAGTTAAATAAGCAGGGTGACAATATACTGCTTTGACGTACTCCTTTTCCTAATTGGAACCAGTCTGTTGTTCCATGTCCAGTTCTAACTGCTGCTTCCTGACCTGCATACAGGTTTCTCAAGAGGCAGGTCGGGTGGTCTGATATTCTCATCTTTTGAAGAATTTTCCAGAATTTGTGGTGATCCACACAGTCAAAGGCTTTGGCATAATCAATAAAGTAGAAATAGATATTTTTCTGGAACTCTCTTGCTTTTTCAATGATCCAATGGATGTTGGCAATTTGATCTCTGGTTGCTCTGCCTTTTCTAAATCCAGCTTGAATATCTGAAAGTTCATGGTTCACATATTGTTGAAGCCTGGCTTGGAGCATTTTGAGCATTACTTTG
This sequence comes from Antilocapra americana, assembly GCA_007570785.1. Classification (NCBI taxonomy): domain Eukaryota; kingdom Metazoa; phylum Chordata; class Mammalia; order Artiodactyla; family Antilocapridae; genus Antilocapra; species Antilocapra americana. The sequence continues at coordinate 11,873 of ML663600.1, read as the reverse complement.
CTAGCATGTAAGATGAATGCAACTGTGCAGTAGTTTGAGCATTCTTTGGCATTGCTTTTCTTTGGGATTGGAATGAAAGCTGACCTTTTCCAGTCCTGTGGCCACTGCTGAGTTTTCAAAATTTGCTGACATATTGAGTGCAGCACTTTCACAGCATCATCTTTTAGAGTTTGAAATAGCTCAACCAGAATTCCATCACCTCCACTAGCTTTATTTACAGTGATGCTTCCTAAGGCCCACTTGACTTTGTATTCCAGGATGTCTCTGGGTGAGTGATCATACCATCATGATTATCTGGGTCATGAAGATCTTTTTTGTATATTTCTTCTGTGTATTCTTGCCACCTCTTCTTAAAATCTTCTGCTTCTGTTAGGTCCATATCATTTCTGTCCTTTATTAAGCCCATCTTTGCATGAAATGTTCCCTTGGTATCTCTAATTCTCCTGAAGAGATCCCTAGTCTTTCCCATTCTATTGTTTTCCTTTATTTATTTGCATTGATCACTGAGGGAGGCTTTCTTATCTCTCCTTGCTGTTCTTTGGAACTCTGCATTCAAATGGGTATATCTTTCTTTTTCTTCTTTGCTTTTCGCTTCTCTTCTTTTCACAGCTATTTGTAAGGCCTATCTACTTAAAAGAAAAATTGTGATGTATAGTGGAATGATATGTTTTTGCTCTGCATTTTCCAAATCTCCTGTAAATGTGTTATCGTATTTTCATAACTTAGAAGCTTTATTAAATAAATAAATAAGTCTCCATTAAATCCAGTTCATTATATTTTCCATTAAAAGGATAAACAATGCATTCTATTCTCTATTTTCTTCCCTTTATCAGCTCTGCAACCAGTCCCCTTTCACTCCCTTCAAGCCAGTTATAGTACAGTGCCATCCCAAAGGAGACAGGCACACCAAAGGGTGGACATATGGCTGAACCACACACAGATGGTAACTGCAGGGTTTAAGGGTGTGTTTCAGGCTGGGATGACAAGATTGACATCCATGACCCTCTTACTACTATTATCCAGCCTTTCTCTGTCTCTCTGCAGAGCAAGACCCTCACTCCTCTGGCCTCCTACCCACACCTCTGTTGTTTTCTCCATCTGCCCTCCCCTTTGGGAATTGTTATCTGTCTCCATGACTTGGTGCTGGATTTCTAACCCATCCCTCTATCCCTGTGGTCCACCACAGCATCTGGTCATAACATGTACTTAGTAAATTTGTACTGAAGAAAATGATGAGGAAGGGAGGGAGGCATTCCTTACACTGATGCTTCTCTTGCCCATACTAAACATTGTGTTTTCCACCTTATTTCTTCCTTTCATTTTCTTCTTTTGTCTGAGTCTCTCTCCAGCTCTGACCACTGCTGTCCCCAGCCTGGGTCTCTGCCTAGAGTCTCCAGATGGAAAGAAGGGATGCTTTCACTCCCAAAGTCCCAATCCATGGCAGCTTCAACCAAAGGATTTGTGGCTCTGCCCCTAGAGGAAGCTCAGAAAGAATGAAGGTTTTGTGTACCCTAGGTCCCCCATTACATGCTTAGTATCCACCCCAAGAGTACTAGAGGTCAAGGGAAGATGCAATGTTGGTCCCTGGAGGAGGCAGATGGCTCTCAGGGATCCAGATGGGCCTGTCACCTGGGAAGTGGGACTGGAAAGGACACCACAGAGGGGGTGCCAGTAAGTTGGTGACTGGGGTGGGTGGGACAGAAGGGAAATGTGTCATCCTGAGGATCCTCACCCAGATCGCCCCTGGAAAAGAAAGCCACTGCCAAAGCTCTTCTGAGATGGGAAGAATAGAATCTAATTTTATCACCGCTTACCATCCTTCTGTGGCCACAGGACTGGAAGAGGTCAGTTTTCATCCCAATTCCAAAGAAGGGCAGTGCTAGAGAATATTCAAACTACCTGATAATTGTACTCACTTCTCATGCTAGTAAAGTTATGCTCAAAATCCTTCAAGCTAGGCTTCAGCAGTACTTGGATTGAGAACTTCCATCTGAACAAACTGGGTTTAGAAAAGTCAGAGGAACCAGAGATCAAATTGCCAAAATCCATTGGATAGTAGATAAAACAAGAGAATTCCAGAAAAACATCTAATTCTGTTACACTGACTACATGAAAGCCTTTGATTGTGTGAATCGCAACAGACTGTGGAAAATTCTTAAAAGAGACAGGAATACCAGATCATCTTACCAGTCTCCTGAGAAACTTGTAAGCAGGTCAAGAAGCAACAGTTAGAACGTTACACGAACAACTGACTGGTTCAAAACTGGGAAAGGCATATGACAAGGCTGTATATTGTCACCTTGCTTATTTAACTTATATGCAGAGCACATCATGTGAAATGCCAGGCTGGATGAGTTACAAGCTGGAATCAAGGTTGCCGGGAGAAATATTGACAACCTCAGATATGCAGATGATACCACTCTAATGGCAGAAAGCAGAGAGGAACTAAAGAGCTCTTGATGAGGGTGAAGGACAAACATGAAAAAGCTGGTTTAAAACTCAACATTAAAAAAACTAAGATCATTGCTTCTCAGCCTTTTGGCTAAGATCAAGTGAAAAAAAACTAAGATCAAGGCATCCAGTTCCATTACTTCATGGCAAACAGAAGGGGAACAAGTAGAAGCAGTATCAGATTTTATTTTCTTGGGCTCCAAAATCACTGTGACAGCAAGTACAGCCATGAAATTGAAAGATGCTTGCTCCTTGGAAGGAAGGCTATGAGAAACCTAGACAGCGTATTACAAAGTAAAGACATCACTTTGCCAACAAAAGTCCATATAGTCAAAGCTGTGGTCTTTCCAGTAGCCATGTATGGACTTGAGAGTTGGATCATAAAGAAGGCCGAGTGCTGAAGAATTGGTGCTTTTGAACTGTGGTGCTGGAGAAGACTCTTGAGAGTTCTTTAGATAGCAAGGAGATCAAACCAGTCAATTCTGAGAGTAATCAGCTATGAATATTCATTGGAAGAATGGATACTGAATCTGAAGCTCCCATATTTTGACCACCTGATGCGAAGAGCTGACTCATTGGAAAAGATCCTGATGCTAGGAAAGATTGAAAGCCAAAGGAGAAGAGGGAAGCAGAAGATGAGATGGTAGGCGGGCATCATCGATTCAATGGACATTAACTTGGGCAAACTCGAGGAGACAGTGAGGGACAGGGAGGCCTGGCATGCTATAGTCCATGAGGTCGCAAAGAGTCAGACATTGCTTAGCAACTGAACAATAATAACAGACATTCTTCTAAATGAGGAGGGGTTGGAGTTGTTGGGGCAGTCATAAACACTTTCAAGGTCTACAACATCCCCCTGACACTTCCTTGATGGTGCCTCACCCCAACTCAAGCAACCTGGTTCTGGAGGAAGCTGTCAATCATGTTTGCTGGGGGCAAACATGTCAGTCATGTTTGCTGTCAATCATGTTTGCTGCCCCTTCACTTACTTAAGTAAAGCTAATCACAGTACTACCTGCCCCCATCAAGATGGTTGGTCCAGGGCTAAACTTATGATATGAGGTAGACCAGTCCTTTATATAAGTTCCTGGTAAAGTGATGTTTCCTGAGCTTCTTTCCTTCTGGGCTATATACTTTACGGATATAAAACCTTGAGAAAGGCAACTTCAGAGTCCTTCACCAAGTATAGAAGCCTGAAGGAAGAAGGCTTTCAGGCTTAAAGAGTCAAAGATGCATAAAGGGAAGGAGCAGGGGAGGCAAAAAGTGAGCCAATGGCTACTGATTTCTCAAGTCCAGTCAGAGGGATCTTTGGCTCTGCTCTGGTTCGTGTGTCCAGATCCCCAGTATCCTTCCAATAAGTCTCCCCTTTTCTTCAAGCCAGCTGGAGTTGGGCTTCTCTCACTTGTGCTTCAGACTTGATTCTAGATCCTTCCCAAATGTGATGCATCTCTCTGACCCAAAAAGAGGCACCCATGCAGATGAGCACCATTGAGATGAAATCCTTTATTCTTTATAGAGAATAGGGCTTTTCAGAGCAACAAACACAGTTCACCAGCATCCCTGGCCCCATCCGGGGTGCCCTCAAATGAGTGTGTGTTTGGAGTGGGCCTGATTGATTTCTGAAGTAGCTCAGCATTTACACTGAGGGAGCCAGACCAATCCTGTCATTTCCTCGATCAAAAACCGAGAAATACAGCCTCAGGAAGACATCACCCAGGATCCAGGTCTCTGACTCGTTCACACGCTGTGGGCGCACGAGAAAGTTGCTGAAGCAGTGGCCCGACACATTCTGGGGAAACAAAGATATGTAGTAGTCAGCCTGAGCCCTTGCCTGCCTCCGTCATCAATATCCAGAGTGGGCAAGTTTCCTGGAAGTTTTACTTCCTCCCTCTGGTAAGAATCAAATGACTCTCTCAGCAGTGGTGGAAGTAGGGGCCCTTCCAACAACTTAGAAGGGCCAAGACATGCGGTTGCCATTAGGGAGGGAAAGGGGCAGACAGGCAGGGATTATAAAATGCAAACATATAGAGAAGATGGATAAACAACAAAGTCATACTGTATAATACAGGAAACCACATTCAGTATCCCATGACAAACAGTAATGGAAAAGAATATTAATATATATATATATATATATATATATATATATACACATATATAATTGAGCCTCTTTGCTTTGTGGCAGGAATAAACAGATCATTGTAAATCAACTATACTTCAATAAAATTTTTAAAAAGGAAACAAGAAAGGCCCATAATTCCTTGCTGTTCCTAGCTCCCTCTTTCTCTCCATAAAATGCTGTTTCTTCTCCTTCCCCACAACCCTTTTCCTTAAAACTGTGCTCGAGCCCTCTATGAAGCCTTCCTTGACCCACACTCACCCTCCCTGGTCACTCCAGGCTGGGTTGGTGATTTTCCCTGGTGCCCCCAAGTCCAGAACCCTTCATCACCCCTAATCTGCCCCCCAGAAGCCCTTTGCACAGCCCCTAGGGGTGCCATTTGCATGGAATCCAGTTTAGATTTGCATTGACCAAGAAACGTTCCTCAGGTCTCCACGAGTCTGGAGTTTTAGAACTAATGAAATTCCCTGTCTTCCTCAAAAGTTTCTTTGAGCCCATTAGCCTGCTCTGAACTCCCATAGAGAACTGACATTAAGCCTCAAATACGTGCAGGAGTTGTGCAGTCTCTGTGCACTCTTTACTCATATTAGCATCCAACTGAGGAGTCAGGTATCCCAACTCATCGATGGGGAACTGGGGCTTAGCAAGGGGAAGTTGCAGCCAAGGACTATGGTAACCATGTAATTTATGATCCCAACCTGGACACTTTTGAGAAGGGAAGGGAGACTTAATCACTAGAGTGGGAGAGAACACTGGGTCTGTCCCCAGCCAGCTCTCCTTGTCACTTGGCTATTTCACGGATTGCTAGAGCTGACTTTCCATGTTCATGCATCTGAGGGCTCTGGTTGAACTGAAGCTCTTTAAGGCAAAGGCCTTTAGTGTTCCCCTCTCCTTGTGACTCCCACCATGCCGGCATGGGGTAGTGACGCCACACTTATTTCAGGAGGTTGGATGTCCCAGACTGTTCTTTACTCTCAAGCGGTTGGTTTTGTGGGAGGCACTGGCCCAGCCACGTGGGCTCGGTCATATCTGCAATGATGTGGCTGAGCCTGCAAAGGGCGCCCTCCTCCCAGCAACCCTTTAAGGTTCCTGCAAGTTCCAGATTTGAGAATCAGCCCGCAGGGTTGTCCCCTCACTTGGATGTAAGCTTGGGCGGGTACTGGATAGTCTATTCCATTGATAGTGAAGACAACAGGAGGCAGTGTCCTGATGGCTTGGCAGGAAACCAAGTGCTGTAAAAGAAAGAGGGAGAGAGGTTAATGCTGCTGATTTTTGCGTGGAGAGCCTGGGAGTGACCCCATGGAGTGACCCTTCACCTCAAAACCGAAGGGCCTGGCCTGGATGAGTTTCTGGATTTCCCTGACCGGTCGTCTTGGGCCACGCAGAAAGGAGGTCCCTGTATCCACAAGGGCCTGGCAGCCACGTTTACAAGCGATCACTGTCCCGTTCACGGAGATGCTGAGAGCAAATGGGATAAAGCAGGCACCAGCATCACTCTGAAATCTCCCCCACGACTGCCCCCTGAACACGACTGCCTGACTGTCTCCTGAACAGCCTTTCAGCTCTTGCCCTGACTCTGTTTTCCTTTGGTCTGGTCATTTCAATCCTCTTTGAGTTCCCTTCAGTTATCAAATGCACCAGCTCTTTCATATCTCAGGGCCTTGGCATGTGCTGGTCACCCTTCCTAGAAGATGGCCTGCCTATATCCTTGGTCTAGATGATTTCTGCTCATCTTTTAGTTTCCAGGTTAAATGTCACTTTGTCAATGAAGTCTTCCTCCTGAACTAGATCAGGCTCCTGTCTTGCTCAGTCTCTGTAGACTCTTCCCCATGTCTGACAGGTACCAAGGTGGTAATTCACTGTGTGTGTGAGTCATTTCAGGTACATCTGCCTTACTAGATGTGAGGGCAAGCTGTGTCCTCAGTGCCTCCCTCAAGTGCCCAGTGCACAAGGGGTGCACAGTGGATGTTTGTGAATGAATGAATGAATCAATGAAAAAATGAATTAGGAACATCCAGATACCTATATCTGGCGTCTGACCAATAATGGGAGTGAATATGGAGGTTCCCTGAAGCAACAGATGCTCAGCGTGTTAGTGGGAAGGAGACACAGACTGCCCTGGGAGAAGCTGTCTTCCTGAACCGCCCCTTCATCTGGCTCAGACACTGAGGCCCTCAGCCAGGCAATGCCTGAGCTAGCCCAGGGGGCCACTGAAACACAGGAAAGCATTTATCTGAGGATATCACACATATTCCCATCAATTATTGCCCCTTGTTGTCAGGCCACTCCTGAATCCTGGCTTTCTGATTCCTTCGGTCACAGCCCCTGTCCCACCGTGTGCCTTGGAAGAAAGGCAGGTAGCGATGGCTAGGAAGGTATCTCTCTGTTTGAGCTGTTTTCAAGTCTCAAGATTGCAGCCAACCTCTCTCCACTGCTGGGTAGCTTTCCCTAAGAAGACCAATTTTACCGGTTTGTTAAGGGCTTGCCCTGTTTTTAAACTGGCAGTACTGTGTGCTGAGAACTTTCTCAGTCCTAGGTAGCCCTGGACAGTGGGTCATCTTATCACAACCGTGTTCAGGCTGGTGAAATTCTCCCTGATCCTCTTTTCACTACCCTTTAGGATCCTCAAACATGTTCCCCGCCTCACAGTGTGGTGGGTGCAGCCCTCCCCCAGCTGCACAGGCCTCTCTGGACCCCATTCTCCTGGTCAGAGCCTTGACCTGTGTGCTTGTATGTCTGCATGCGTCTATATGTGTCTTGGGGGTGTGTGTGTCTATGTCTGCATATCACTGTTTCTCTATGTGTCTGTGTTTGTGTGCCTTTGTGTGTTTATAAGTCTGATGCTGTGTGTTTCTATGTGCATCTTTGTGGGTGGAGTCTGTGTCTGCATGTGTGACTGTGTAGCTGGGGTGCATTCGTGTGTGTCTGCATGTGTCCACATGCTCATGTGGGAGCATCCCTTGGGGTGGCTCACAGAGGGAGATGTTTACCTGTCCATGTTTATATGCCAATTGCCCACTTGGGACACTGGTACCCAGTTGAGTTCTCCCTTATAGTACGCACGGTTCACCCCTCCAAACATCACCATGCTGCCGTTCTCCTGACTGTGGAGAGAAGGAAGAGACGCTCTTGTTGGAGGAGAGGAACACCACACGCTGTCTGAGGGTTGTGCTTATCCATTCATCAGAGGCACTACTACAGAACCCATTTTACAGATGCAGAAATTGAGGCTCAGAGAGACTGAGTAATGGACCCGGGATGGTCACAGCTAGTAAGTGTCACAGAAGTTCAAAGATAGGCAGCCAGGCTGGGCTTTGACCACCCAATTTTCTGAAGAGGACCTGGTCCTCTATGGTGACTTAAGTGCTCATAAATACCCTTAGAGGACACTGTGCTGGAGGGGTCTGGCTTCCTCCTTGTCTAGCCTGTGAGTTTTCAAAAACAGCCCAGGCTCAGGGACTATAAAGGTGAGGGTTCAGTCTCACCCAGGATTGGCTTGACAAGCCTGTGCCCTGTGCTATTTATAGGGCTCTCCCTGTCTTGAAATCCAAATACTTGTTAAACAAAGGGTCCTACACTTTTATTTTGCACTGGCTCCCACAGACTGTGTAGCTAGTCCAGGGCTCCTGGTGAAATGTTAGTGACGAAGGAAACATTCATGCCACCCCTCTCCTTCTTTCCATATCAAGTATGCTTGTATGCATGTGTTGGTCACTCAGCCATGTCTGACTCTGCAACCCTATGGACAGTAGCCCACCAGGCTCCTCTGTCCTTGGAAATCTCCAAGAAAAAACCCTGGAGTGCATAGCCATTCCCTTCCCCAGGGGATCTTCCCGATCTAGGGATCAAAATTGGGTCCCCTCCATTGCAAGCACATTCTTTAACATCTGAGTTACCAGGGAAGCCTGGTATCAAATCCACTATCAAATGCTATTGCTTTTTCCTCCAACCTGTTTCCTGACACCTTCTATTGTTCTCCCTCTTCCCTCACCCACTGGACCAAATCCCTGCCTCTGAGCCCATGATCATAGTTTTGATAAATGAAACTTTATTTATAAATACCAGTGGTGGGGTCAGGTAAGGCCCTGGGGTCACAGTTACCCTGGGCTAGACTATCTCTCAGGAAATTTCTGAATCAGGTGGTCTATAATTTTTCATGCAACTGAAAGCATCTTACTGCTAAGTTAAAGAAGTCTGGCCCACCTCAGACTTACCTGCTCAAGTAGAAGGCAAAGACAGGCTCAGAAATGACTCCTTGTTTCCTCAGGTTGTCGAAGACTGGGTTGGCCCCTGTGACAGTGGGGCGGGGGTAACCTAGTCCCAGGATGCCATCAAAGGGTACATCTTCAAACCCAGTCTCCTTCAGGCTCAGGCCAAACGGCTGGGCCACACTAACAAGGTTCCCGATCTGTGGCGAGGAGAGTATTCCTACATAAAGGATTGGGAAGTGGGGCTGGGACTGGGCTGGGGTGTGGATGTCATTAGCACTGCAGAGAAGAACTGAGGCCTGGCTGTACTTGGGACTGATCTCAGATAGTTACACCAAGCTGGGAGAGGTATTTGTGTTCCATTTTTCTGGGACTGTGGGTTTTAACAATACCTGCTCCTCCTGCAAACACCATCTGAGTGAGTCAAATTGGCCCTCATGCCTTCTGTAGAGGTGGGGCAACCAAGAGTCAGGACAGGACCCAGTGGTTCCCCCTGAAGACAAAATGAGTAGAGAGCAGAATAGCCTTCTCTTCAGCATCACTATGATGTGATGACAGAAATGAACTGAATTCAAGGCAATGCTTGTGGATTCTACATCTGCCCAGAGAGACAGAAGCCCCATTATATAACATCACTGGCAAAGTCCTCCAGAAAATTCTGCCTGGGAAACATGCATTTGGGGATGTGTTTGTGTGTGCATGTGTTTGTTTGGGAAAGACAGAGAAAGAGAGAGAGAGAGAAAGTGACAAGGCTGAGTGGGTGCAGAAATATTCAAGCACTTTGGGGAAGTCAGGCCATAGTTGTTATTAAACTATCAAAATTCCCCTAGAGTGAGAACCCATTTATCAGTCCCCTCCCATTTGGCCCTCTGCTTTCCCTCTCTGGATATCTGAAGCTCTGTGCTGCCCTCAGGGACCCAGATCAGTTTTATCCTCTTCCCAAATTCCCACACCTGCTTGAGTCTTGATTGGCCATCCCAGCTTCACCACTTACTAGATGGGTGACCCTGGCAAGGCCCTTGCTCTCTGCACCTCAGTTTCTTCACCTGTATCATGAAGCTAATCATAATTCCTGCTGCGTGTGATTGTTGCAGGGTCGCATGAGTTATTACCATGCAAGTGCCCAGCATAGTTTGAGAATATAAATGTGGTATTTTCTACCCCCCTCCCTGTTCCCAGTGAAACGAATCTTGAGCTGCTCACGGGCAAAGGAGCTGTAAGCCCACGCCCCAAGCCACTGTCTGGATTAGCTATTCTGGGAATTTGTGTGTCAGCTGAGGTGCTATCTACCCAGAGACAGGGTCCTGAGGGACAGACATCCAGTCACTAGGGGACTGCCAGCTGGTCCGCGCTATGTTTTGTAAGCAGTGGTGACTCCCAGGGCCAGCCCCGACTTAGCTTCTGTTTCCACATTACCCGAACGGTGTCATAGCCAAGATATCCTTTTATCCACGTAGAGCTGTAGGTGATATTGAAGATCTGGTTTGTGGCCTGGAAGGTGGAGGAGTTAGGAGGGACGAAGCTGTTGTGTTTATCTGCAGACACAGAGATGAGTGTCCACCAGGTGCCAAGGATGGAGAAGGGAGTTGGACCAGAAACACAAGATGGGCGAGGTGGGGGAGGGGCGGGTACTTACAGCAGCTGGGACTCTGGCAGTATATGGAGGACACCCATAAGCCAGATGAGCCGGTGTCAAAGAGGACCTTGAACTCCTGAGGGGGTGTTCCAATGCTGATGTTGCCCATGTAGGCGAACTACAGAGGCCAGGGTGGGGTGGTTAGGGCAGGCTTGGCTGCACTGGCCACCCTTGATTTGCAGACTGCTGCCACCCTTCAAATATCCTGTGTCTCCTGAAATCACTCTCCAATCACCCCACTGCACAGCCTCTGCTCAGATCACTGCCTGATTTGATTCCTTTTCTTTCTGTTAGGGCTGTGTGGCATACTGGATCTTACTATCTTGACTAAGGATGGAACCCGCCACCGCTTCAATGGAAGCAAAGATTCTTAACCATTGGACCACCAGGGAAGTTGTGGCGCCTTCATTTTAGAAGCCCTCAAGTCCCCTCTTCAAAGCCCAAACTGAGCCCCTTCTTTTACAGCCGGCCCTCATGGGTCACCCCAGGCCAGTTCTTCTAAACTCAGACCATGTCCTCTCAACATGAGGCAGATGACCATTTTATTTGACAACTATTTACTCTCTGCCTGTCTCTCAGGATGGCCTGTGCATTCATGAAGAAGAGATCAGACTTTTTTCAAATCAATACCAGCACTATAGTGTTAGATTCGTATGGCCTCACATGCCAGGGGCTCAGTAACTTTTTCACTGGTATCCATGCATCTATGGATGCTGACATTCCTCTGCCTGGGATTTAACACTTCATTTGCAGTTGCCTTTATCTTTTAATTGGCATGGATCACTCTTCATCTGTAACTGAGTGTCTCACTTAGTTCAGAAAGGACAATCTCCCTCAAACTAATGATACACCTTTGGCACAGAAATGCATGTTTATCTGCCCCCTGGTCATTGCTGGGCCCAGTAACCACATACCAAGAGTTGAATATGAGAGTGCCTTCTCCTCTGGGAGTAGGTCCCTGTTCCCTAGTGTTTCTGCCTCCTGCATGAGCCCCAGCCCCAGCAATCCCACTGGCATCTCCACTTGAACCCCAGTGCAAAGCCAGAGCACCAGGGGGCGCTGTGGAGCACGATACCCCCAACACACTCACATCCCTGTAGTTCCTCAGGGGGTGATAAGTTATGATTTGATCCTTAGTGGCATTCTGGGACAGGCTGTAAGGGTGTTCCTCAAAGAAATTTGTCAGCAAATTTCTTTCCCTTAGGGTTTCTCGCATGGTCTTCATTTGTGTAACAGGGATTCTTTCGCCGGCCATGAGGAAAAGAAAACAAAGAAGGGGCAGCAATCAGCCATCTGTGTTATAAAGACTCTCATACCTGACGCTGGGATGGCGTGTGTACTTTCCAAGCACTTTTATGAGTGTCACGTTATTATCAGGATGCCTTGCAATGACCATGGCAAAAACCTAGGTTTGAATGCAGGTTCTGTTGCGTAATCTTGGGTAAGGCATACGACCATT
>SRVM01037428.1:0-21430 GCA_007570785.1 Antilocapra americana | reverse complement strand
GAGGCTCCTCTGTTAATGGACTTCTCAAGCAAGAATACTGGAGTAGGTTGCCATTCCCTTCTCCAGGGAATCTTCCTGACCCAGGATTTGAACCCATGGCTCCTGCATTGCAGGTAGATTCTTTTCCAGTGAGCCACATGGGAAGCCCTGTATTTAATTACCTGGCAAGTGATAGTTCTATAATTCAAGGTCTCTCTTTGATGGATGGCCTGTTTTGGAAACAGACTTAGAAGCCACCAGACTTCAGCTCTAAGCCTTCTGAATGACCCAGGACAAGTAATTGGTCCCTTAGAGCCTCAGTTTCTAAATCTGACAGCTTTGCTTTGCCAAACTTCTGGAGGGAAAACTTGGCTGAGTTCCTGGCCGCTGTAAGATACTACAGCTCTTGCTGTCCCTCATCACTGCAGTCCATGAACCCCCACTCCACAACATCTTGATGGAAGAATGCAGGAGTGGGCAAAGGGTGGGTGGTGGCAGGGTGGCATTGAAATACAGGAAACTGGACTGTGGTCACTTGTAGCTGGTCCCAGCAGGACACTGGGTGTGCGCCATCAACTACAAATTGGCACTTGCCCTCTGCCTCTAACAATGATTATATCATGAGTCACTGCAGCTGCTGACCTTCAACACCCTGACATGAGTTCCGGGTTAGAGGAGAACGAAGGCACTTTTTGCTTTGGGAAAAGCCAACAGAACACATCTTCAGAGAGACTTTCAGGAGATGATTTTATGAGCCCAATTCTTGTAGCTCATTCTTAGAGAAGAACAAAAATCCTTCATGGTGATTTCTGACTCTCAGAAATCTGCCAAAAAACATGAGCTTCATTGCATATACTTGTCACCAAAGGTGCGTGTTTACTGACCTTCCCCCCTCTTCCTTTTTGCAGCAGTTTCTAAGCACTTTTGAAATGCTGTCTCCTGGGCTATCGTCCTCATTTTGCCCCAATAAAACAACTCAATTCTCAATGTTGTGCACGTTTTAATTTAGGAGCACAAGCTCCCTGGGGCTAAAAAGTCCCAGCCTGAGGGCAGAGCCCACACAGGGCTAAAAATGTATCAGGGGCAGCCCACACACAGAAACCTGGGGAGCCCAGGGTCCAGAGCACACTGGGCAGTAAAGCCTGGCTGGCAGGGTCCCCAGCCTGGTGGCATCAATGGCCACACCACTCGGAGGATGCCTGGTTAGAAGACTCTAATTTCTGGTTGATCATACTTTTGTCACCTCTGTCCTCTCAATTTGCCTCTACTACCCAACTCCTTGCACAAGAGCACCTTTCTTTAGCTGCCATCATGAGGTGTCCATCGGTGTCCTGGTCGGGGTGGATGGTGTGCAGGGTTTTCAGAAAAGGTAGCAGGGCTGAGCTTGTGTCTGCTGAGCTTGATTGTGGCTCTGGGGTGGTGGGGCAAATGGCCGCGGACCGGCAATGCATAAAACGATCATGGCAGTAAATCCTCTCTTTTAACGTAGATTTTTGTCTGTTAATGACTAAACAAGTCCTAGATGAGAAAAAGCAATCACAGGCTAAAACACAGATAGAGCTTGAAAACACTCTAAGTGTATGACAGCCACCCTCACGTACAGAGTCTTCTCCCCGTCTCCAGAAAGCCCGGCTTCTCTGGAGGTGCCTCTGCTGACCGTGCACGCCCAGGATCACGGCCGGGCTCAACCGCCATCCCTGATCACGTTTCCCTGACACTCAGGCAGCTGTCCACCACAGCAGAACCACCAGCACACCGTGAGCCCCTCATTAGCCTGCGTTGTCACACGCTGTTAGGACCTGCGTGTGTGGTTGGACCAAAAACTCCAGGCCCAGGATGCTCCTAGAAGAGAAGGTGCTCCCTGCGGAGATGCCACAGGACCTATGAGGTGTCCGGTCTTCGGGGCCTGAGAACGCTTCTGGCTGAACTGGAAAACCAAAGTGGCCGTCGATGAACTCCTGCAACGTCAGCGGGCCGGACCTGGGCCTGCAAGGGTGAAGGACACACTCCTGGGCCGCCTGGGGGCCAGGGAGCCGCGTTGCCCTGGGAATGAGAACTGGGGTCTGGGATAGGTCTCCAGTTGCTTCTAGTTTTTCATTTTTGCTGAGCCACTTGCCAGCGAAATCCACGACACAGGCCTGTGATCGCAGTCGGAAAACGTCCTATTGGTGGAGAAACGCGAAGGAGCTCTGGCCTTCCCCAGCGGGCTCCATCACCTAACTCGGGAACGTGGCCACAAATACTCCCCTCCCTAAGGTGCCCCCCCCTTTAAAGCTGCCAGCTCAATCTCCAGCAACAGGAGAGGGTGTCCGGTCCTTGCTGCTCCTGGGACTCTCGCCGCCAACGAGCGGCCCTTGGGCAGAGCGCCGAAGCTCCAGCAGAAAGTGAAGCCGCTCAGTCGTGTCCGACTCTGAAGCCCCACGGATTGTAGCCCGCCAGGCTCCTCCGTCCATGGGATTTCCCAGGCAAGAGTCCTGGAGCGGGTTGCCATTTCCTTCTCCAGGGGATCGTCCTGACCCAAGGATCGAACCTGGCTCTCCCGCATTGCGGGCAGACGCTTTACGTCTGAGCCACCAGGGAAGCACAGCGGGAAGGGGTGAGTTCAAGGCAGCGGCCGGTGGCTCCGGACCACGGCCGGAACGTCCCCCGGACGGATCTCCGTCACGGGCCTGTTGTCGAGAAGGGAACTGCGCGAGCCGCTGAAACGCCCTAGCGCCTCCCGGGAAATCTGCCTCAAAGCCAACACCCAGCCCGCAAAACATGCCTGGGCCGAAGAGGAAACGTGCCCATTGGGAGCTGGAAATGCCTGGCCGGGAGGCTGCCTCCAAGGAGACGCAGCCCCCTGATCCCGGCGGGGGTGGGGGGGCGCACAGGCAGCCAAGGGACCGTGCCTGGTCCTTGCTCACAGGACTGAGTGGATTGTGAAATGGCAACCGTGAAAGTACTGGGAAAGAGCATGCGGGAATAATTTATATTCTGCAGTTTCAGAGTGGGGTCCTTGCAAAGAACGTTGTTTAAGACCGGGAATCATAAAGAAGTGAAGAATAAACGGCTACAAACTGATCTTGACATATTTCACGAAGTCCAGTGATAAGTAGATGGAGAATATTGGTGCAAGAGTGTGTGCCTAATAAAGAATTAAGGTCAACTTCGCTTAATGTAAAAAGCAAAGTATTGGGAAAACAACTTTTAAGACGAACTAGGTTGATAAATTCTAGTACAACTACACAAAGCGATCTAATCAATTTGATTTTTAGTAGTTCAGTTTAGTTGCTCAGTCGTGTCTAACTCTTTGCAACCCCATGAACCGCAGCAGCCAGGCCTCCCTGTCCATCACCAACTCCCGGAGTCCACCCAAACCCATGTCCATTGAGCTGGTGATGCCATCCAACCGTCTCATCTTTACAGCATCAAACCTTGCTTCTATCACTAGTCCCATCCATAACTGGGTGTTGTTTTTCCTTTGGCTGCATCCCTTCATTTTTTGTAGTTATTTCTCCACTGATCACCAGTAGCATATTGGGCACCTACCAACCTGGAGAGTTCATCTGTCAGTGTCCTATCTTTTTTGCCTTTTCACACTGTTCATGGGGTTCTCAAGGCAAGAATATTGAACTGGGTTGCCATTCCCTTCTCCAGTTTTAGTTATTGGAATTTATTAAATGAAGTAGAGCTGTAGGTACTGCAAAGAAGTTGACAGTGAAACTGTTCAATGTAAAGAAGTTGTAGAACTTCCCATGGTGTTTTTCAAAGCAAAAATATGCATTATCTTCTGAAGAAACTTAGATAAAAAGGCAAACATACTAGAACAGCTAAAGGATTTTTTTGGGAAAAAAAAAAAAAGACAGAAAACCGCCTTCACTGTGATTTGAACTCTGGAATCAGAAAGATAGTGTCTAGAAATAAAGATTGGCCACCTCTCCTGCTACAGCCTCCAGATGCCTACTGGCATCCCAGCCCTTAAACGTCTGTTTCATGTAGATCCAGAGCCTGGTGTGTGGGGGTAACCTTCACTCTGCAGACCTGGACTCTCTGACCTCTTTCCTTAACCTGGGAGTCCCCACCACCAGCCACACGAATTGATAAGATTGTCCTGTGTAGTTGTACTAGAAATTACCTACCTAGTTCGTTTTAATGGTTGTTTTATGAATACTATGCTTTTATACTAAGCAATGTGGATACTCATACCAATAATTCCCATCAAGGGCTCTTAGCCCCAGCTTGCACCGGTGCAGCCCTTCTCTCCATGAGCCTTGAGTTGTTTTCCCAAGGAAAGAACATGCCCTTCCCATGAAATTCAGTACGAGGATGCAATCTCGAAAATGACAGAATGAAACTGCAGAATGTAAATTATTCCCGCATGCTCTTTCCTAGTACTTTCATGGTTGCCGTTTCACAATCCACTCAGTCTTGTGAGCAGGGAGCAGGCATGGTCCCTTGGCTGCCTGTGAGCCCGTTCCGCTGGAATTAGGGGGGTGCGTCTCCTTGGAGGCAGCCTCCCAACCAGGCATTTCCAGCTCCCGATGGGCGCGTTTCCTCTGCGGCCCAGGCATGTTGTGCGGGCTGGGAGCCGGCTTTGAGGCAGACGTCCAGGGAGGCACTCAGGCATTTCATTTCCAAGGCAAACCATTCAATATCATGGTAATCCAAGTCTATGCCCTTACCACTAACGCTAAAGAAGCTGAAGTTGAACTGTTCTATGAAGACCTA
The DNA here is from genome assembly GCA_007570785.1 of Antilocapra americana. Classification (NCBI taxonomy): domain Eukaryota; kingdom Metazoa; phylum Chordata; class Mammalia; order Artiodactyla; family Antilocapridae; genus Antilocapra; species Antilocapra americana. The sequence continues at coordinate 16,741 of SRVM01037428.1, read as the reverse complement.
GAAGACCTTCCAGAGCTAACACCAAAAACATGTACTTTTCATCATAGGTGACTTGAATGCAAAAGTAAGAAGGCAAAGGGATACCTGGAGTAACAGGCAAGTTTGGTCCTTATAGTACAGAATGAAGCAGCACAAAGACTAACAGAGTTTTGCCAAGAGAATGCACTGGTCATAGCAAACACCCTCTTTCAACAACACGAGATATGACTCTACACATGGACATCACTACATGGTCAATACAGAAATCAGGCTGATTGTATTCTTTGTAGCCGAAGGTGGAGAAGCTCTATACAGTCAGCAAAAGAAAGACCAGGAGCTGACTGTGGCTCAGATCAGGAACTCCTTATTGCCAAATTCAGACTTAAACTGAAAAAAGTACAGAAAACTACTAGACCATTCAGATATGGCCTAAATCAAATCCCTTACAGTGGAAGTGACAAAGAGATTCAAGGGATTAGATCTGATAGACAGAGTGCCTGAAGACCTATGGATGGAGGTTCATGACATTGTATAGGAGGCAGTGATCAAGACCATCGACAAGAAAAAGAAATGCCAAAATGCAAAATGGCTGTCTGAGGAGGCCTTATAAATAGAAATGAAAAGAAGAGAAGCTAAAGGCAAAGGAGAAAAGGAAAGATATACCCATTTGAATGCAGAGTTCCAAACAATGGCAAGAAGAAATAAGAAAGCCTTCCTCAGTGATCAGTGCAAAGAAATCAAGGAGAACAATAGAATGGGAAAGACTAGAGATCTCTTCACGAAAATCAGAGATACCAAGGGAAAATTTCATGCACAGATGGTCACAATAAAGGATAGAAATGGTATGGACCTAACAGAAGAAGAAAATCTTAACAAGAGGTGGCAAGAATACATAGAAGACTATCCAGAAAAGATCTTCATGGACCAGATAACCATGATGGTGTGATCATTCACCTAGAGCCAGACATCCTTGAGTGTGAAGTTTTCAAGTGGGCCTTAGGAAGCATCACTATGAACAAAAACTAATGGAGGTGATGGAATTCCAGCTGAGCTATTTCAAGTTCTAAAAAATGATGCTGTGAAAGTACTGCACTCAATATACAAGCAAACTGGGAAAAGTCAGCAGTGGCCACAACTGGAAAAGGTTAGTTTTCATTCCAATCCCAAAGAAAGGCAATGCCAAAGAATGGTCTAACTACCACAAGTGCACTCATCTCTCACACTAGCAAAATAATGCTCAAAAGTCTCCAAATGAGGCTTCAACAGCACGTGATCTGAGAACTTCCAGATGTTCAAGCTGGATTTAGAAAAGGCAGAGGAACCAGAGATCAAATTGCCAATATCCAATGGATAATAGAAAAAAAGCAAGAGAGTTCCAGAAAAATATCTACTTCTGCTTTATTGATTATGCCACAGTCTTTTTGTGGATCTCAACAAAATGGAAAATTCTTCAAGAGATAGGAATACTAGACCCCCTGACCTGCCTCCTGAGAAATCTGTATGCAGATCAAGAAGCAACAGTTAGAACTGGACATGAAAAAACGGACTGGTTCCAAATTGGTAAAGGAGTACATCAAGGCTGTATATTGTCACCCTGCATATTTAACATATATGCAGAGTACATCATGAGAAATACTGGGCTGGATGAAGCACAAGCTGGAATCAAGATTTCCAGGAGAAATATTAATAACCTCAGATATACAGATGACACCACTCTTATGGCAGAAAGTTGAAGAGGAACTAAAAAGTCTCTTAATGAAAGTGAAAGAGGAGAGTGAAAAGGTTGGCTTAAATTTCAACATTCAGAAAACTAAGATCATGGCATCTAGTCCCATCACTTTATGGCAAATAGATGGGGAAACAATGGAAACAGTGACAGGCTTTATTTTTTTAGGCTCCAGAATCACTGCAGATGTTGGTTGCAGCCATGATATTAAAAGGCACTTGCTCCTTGGATGAAAAGCTATGAGCAACATAGCATATTAAAAAGCAGAGACATCACTTGGCTGACAAAGGTCCAACTAGTCAAAGCTATGTTTTTCCTAGTAGTCATGTATGGATGTGAGAGTTGGATTAAAAAGAAAGTTGAGCACCAAAGAATTGATGCTTTTGAATTGTGGTATTGGAGAAGACTCTTGAGAGTCCCTTGGGCTGCAAGGAGATCCGACCAGTCCGTCCTAAAGGAGATCAGTCCTGAATATCTATTGGAAGGACTGACACTGAAACTGAAACTTCAATACTTTGGCCAGCTCATTGGAAAAGACCCTGATGCTGGGAAAGATTGAGGGCAGGATAAGAAGGGGACGACAGAGGATGAGATGGTTGGATGGCATCACCGACTCAATGGACATGAGTTTGGGAAAGCTCCAGGAGTTGTTGATGGACAGGGAGGCTCAGCATGCTGCAGTCCATGCTGTCTTGGAGAGTCAGACACGACTGAGTGACTGAACTGAACTGAAAAACTATTCTGCTGTGCAAGCCACAGTGGAATTTAACCCTACAAATTTAAACAGAGCAGACATGATCTCTTTAAGTCACAACTCATGGGGTTGTGACTGAGATATGTTACTGGATATTTTTAAAAAATAAACTTCAATCCACTATAGAATAGATGATTCACAGTGGTCAGAGGAAGCGGGGAAAGGGATTCTGTCATCCATGTAGGGTCTGGGTGTGAGCATCAGTAGACAGTTCCTGGACTTCTGTGCCCAGCATCAGTGTCTTCCCTGCCCTGGGGAAGGGCTGGTGTTGTGTGCAGGGCTCAGAATGTCTTTCCCTGTGCTGCTTTTTACTGTTCACCTTGCCTCTCCTCCTGATGGGAACTTGAAGACCACACGCAGGTCTCAACACAGAACTCCACATCCGTGTGCATTTTTCCACAGAGGGTTTTTGACTCTAAAAGTAGATGTGATTTCTTGGCTGAACCAGGAGAAGAGAGGTGGAGGGCAGAAAGGATTCTGAGTCCCAGGTCCAGGTGGGGTCCAGGCTCCTGGGTTCTGTGTGGAGACGAGACTGCTCAGAGAAAGAGACTGCAGTCACACCAACCACAGACTCCCTTGAGGTAAAGGTCTGACATCTGGCATCTTGTCAGGTCAATGCAGAAATATCCCTCTGATTGTGTCCTAATTCTCTGAACATATTAATCTCAATTCCTCTAACTTTATGTACATTCTTTGGCTTCAGGGAGAGTTATTATTACCAGAGCTAAAGTTTCAAGAAGGAATATTTCAGTCTCTGCCTTTAACTGACTTTCCTTGTCTTACTCTCCTTGATATCCCAAGGTTCTTTCACTTTTCTTTCGCTTTACCTTTAAAAGTATTTTACATCATCAATGTTCTATATTATGTATCCAGTCACTCTTATACTCTTTCATTTCACACTTTTCTCCGTGATAAATCTGATAATTGAAATTACATACCTTAGCTTTATAAGCATTTGCAAAACTTTCCTACACCTAAGTCACTCTACTTATTTCGTTTCCTCCTTTTTTTTTTCAGGCGGAAAGTGGACCTAAAAATCATGAATGGGTATACCCAGAGGATATCTTCAGGAAGAGCCCATTCATCTGCTAATTAATAGTAAGTTTCTTGAGGATGAATTCTCCTCATCACATTAGAGATCTGATAATTGGATGAGTTAAGATTTCAGCACAATCTTGTGAAGTAAAATAAGCCTGACCATAAATGCCATCCCAGTAGAAAGTTTTGAATAGTATACGTTTTGGAAGAATATTGTACTGAAGTCAAATTGTGTATATAACATTTGAAAAAAAAAAGAAGATGTAAAGCTTGTTCAGAAAATTATGCAGGTGAGAGCCTAAAATAGAAAATCAATGTAAATTCAGCAAAGCAACACTTCATGTGACTAGAACAAACATGGAGTTTCAAAAGGAGATCCTCATTGAAAGAGGAGTCAAGACATAGAGAAAAAGTACACGGATGTGTGTGGGCAGTCTTCAACAGCCTCTCTTTTCCTTACATATTAGCAGAAACTTCACACTGGATAAAGAGGCCATTGAATGGAATGCATATACAGAAGATTTCACATATAACAACATTAATTGCACATGTATTAATTGATGCAGAAGAGAATCTCGATAAATGTTACAAATGTGAAAAAGAATTCGAGTAGAGCACTGGCCTTTATGTGCAGCAAAAATTCACACAAGAGAAAAAGCTTGTTCTTGTTGCAAATATCTGGAAAAGCCTTTGGCCATTCTCTATTGATATTTTAATTACCATAAGCTGAATTTTACTACAGAGAGATCGTTTAGAAACTGTCAACACGGGAAAGCTTCAGCTGATGCTCTAAACTTAGACAATATGAGAGAACTCACCCTGGAGAGATGCCCACAAATGTTGTGAAGGAGAGAAATAACTCAGCTGGAGTCTTGGCTGTGTATACACCAAAAATCGCACTCTAGAGAAATCCTGAAAAAGTGATGAATGTGGGAGAGCCTTCATCAGAGGCCAATTTTTATTCCCACCTATAAGCCCACATAGGAGAGAAGCCCTTTATCTGGAAAGACTATGAAAGAGCTTTTGGTGAATCTTCATTCCTTCAAAGTCATGGACTCATTCACACTGGAGACAAACCAAAAGAGTGTCATCTATGTGCAAAAGCATTGGACGAAGACATGGCTTTAGTCATCAAGTGAAAAGTCACGAGTGGAGAAGAGCCTTTAGATGCCCCTCTCACATGTATATGCATCAGAGAAGGCAGGAAGAGACACCCTATGTCTGTAACCAATGAGGTAGATCCTCCAGCCAGAAGCTTTCTTTCTTTTTTTTTAATTTTTTAATTTTTTTAATTGTTTTTGCCATACATTGTCATGATATCACCATGGGTTTACATATGCTTCCCCTCCGGAACCCCCCTCCCTCTTCCCTCCCCGCCCAGAAGCTTTCTTTCTTAAACCTCCAGGAAAGTCATGTGAAAATAAACCCTAGCCCTGTCATCATGGTGGAAGAACCTTCAGTGGGAGCTCCAGCCTTAGCACACACACAGAGAACTTTGTTACTTTAACATTTTCATTTATTATCTCCTTCATAAATTTTAAAATATATAAATTAATTTCATCCTTAAACAAGGACGCTAGTCCCGGTGAATCGTGTGCATCCCGACAGGAAAATTCCAAGCCCGGAGAGTCACGCACTACTTGATCTCCCACATTAGAATTTTTTAGACAAAGGATTTCCCCTCCTAGAAGAGCAGATAGATGTCTTGGTTCTGAGAAGGTGGAAAAATCTTCGCAGACGTGGAAAGTCTCATTTCTAGATTCTGTTGGAACAACAGGGGTAAATGTACTGATTCATGGAAAAACACTGCCCCTTAGAAATTTGTCTGTAAGTCTTCCTTCTAAAGACCTACTCTTTAAGTCAATATTTATTTTTTTTTAATCCTGGGAGAAAGATGATCATAGAACATCCATTCAGTAAGTTAAACCTGCAAGAAAGCTACTTAGGGAAAGGGTTGAGATACTTGATTAGATTAATTGCATTTTCTTTGTATATCAAAATGCTCATTTTAGCACTGAGGTAAAATAAAGACAAAGGGCTAAGGCATGATTTGTTTACTGGGTCCATAGAGTGTGCATGTTGGTGGCATCCTCTGAGTGTTTGTGCTCCTGGGCGTGCATGTGCGCATTCATGCACAGAAGACAGAGAGAGTAGAGCATCTGTCTGAGTCTAAAGGAAAAATAACACTCAGGAACCATGGCCGTTAAGTGCGCCATGAAGAGGAAGGATCACATAATTCCTTTATTTGTTAAATTTTCAATTATTAATGAATATTTAGTGAGAACTCTAATCTTTTAGAACTTGGATTTTTAGGAGAAGTAAATTATACATAACGCAATGCCCTTCTCTTTATCAAACTGCACAGTCTAATGCAGGCAATAAACATACACTGCAAAATATAATATCTGGTGTTAAAAATCAAACATGCATAAGAGTTTACATGTTGCATGATTAGAAAATAATTGCCACTGATCTACAATGAAAAGTTGGCACTTTATAAAAGAGAATTGTTATTTAAATATCATCAATTCTAGAACTTTGAGAGGTTATACATTTCAGAGTACCCAAATTATTAAAAATATTTTACAAAATTCTGAACCTTGGGCAAGTCTTTGGTGGTCCAGTGATTAGGACTCAGCATCTTCACTACCAGGGGCTTAGATTCAGTCTGGACAATTAAAAACCTGTAAGCTGTGTGGTGGGGCAAAAATAAAATTAAAAAATATTTTTAATTAAAAAAGTTCAGAACTTTGGAAAAAGCTCTTCTACAATATTAGGAGATAGCAAAGTTTGATTTCTCTTCCTAAGGGCCAGGTTTTCTGCTCTCTGTATTGTAAAAGATGTATTTTACATTAAATATTTGAATTCTAAAGTCTATTTTTGAAAATCATTGTTTTTATAAATGTCAAAGATAAAGCGTTAATGAGGAAAACAGAATATAACATTGTATTTATGCTGTAAGTGCAATTGAATTAAAATGTTACCTGTATTAGTATCAACAAAAATAATCAATAAACAATGCATAATAAGAAAAGAATTTTTTGTGAGTTGAACTGAGGCCTAGCCCAGAAACACACTTCCCATATTTTAGTGAAGGCAAGTTCCTTTCCTCAATGCTCAGTGATCCCAAATGGTACTTAAATGTCAGAATTCGGAGTAGAGAAAGGTTTATAGCAGGCCCATGTAAGAAGACTGGTGACTTATGCCCCATCAGACCCTGAATTCCCTGAAGTTTTCAAGAAAAGTATTTTTATAGGTCAGGTGATGGAGGGGCAAGCTTGGTTGTTGCAAACTTTTTGGTGCACGAATTCTTTATCCAAGTAGGTCAGGTCAGGATGTTCCAATAAACCTCTAACAAGACAAATGGTATTCTCTGTATCTGTGATTTTCTATCTCTATATAAATGGGAAAGTGTTATACTCTTAAAGGTCACAGCCTTAATAATAGGCTATCCTATATCTATATTGACTACAGGCAACATTAATAAAGTACAAAGATTAAATAAAAGAACCAGATCTAATATGGAATCAGATTTGTTCTTCCCTATCCAAGCCAGGCTTCAGCAATACGTGAACCGTGAACTTCCAGATGTTCAAGCTGGTTTTAGGAAAGGCAGAGGAACCAGAGGTCAAATTGCCAACATCTGCTGGATCATTGAAAAAGCAAGAGAGTTCCAGAAAAACATCTGTTTCTGTTTTATTGACTATTGCAAAGCCTTTGACTGTGTGGATCACAATAAGCTGTGGAAAATTCTGAAAGAGATGGGAATACCAGACCACCTGACCTGTCTCTTGAGAAACTTGTATGCAGGTTGGGAAACAGCAGTTACAACTGGACATGGAACAACAGACTGGTTCCAATTAGGAAAAGGAGTATGTCAAGGCTGTATATTGTCACCCTGCTTATTTAGCTTATATGCAGAGTACATCATAAGAAATGCTGGGCTGGAAGAAGCACAAGCTGGAATCAAGATCACCGGGAGAAATACCAATAACCTCAGAATTGCAGACAATGACATCTTTATGGCAGAAAGTAAAGAGGAACTAAAAAGCCTCTTGATGATAGTGAAAGGGGAGAGTGAGAGAGATGGCTTAAAACTCAACATACAGAAAACTAAGATCATGGCATCTGGTCCAATCACTTCATGGGAAATAGATGGGAAACAGTACAAACAGTGTCAGACTTAAATTTTTTGGACTCCAAAATCACTGCAGATGGAGATTGCAGGCATGAAATTAAAAGATGCTTGCTCCTTTGAAGGAAAGTTATGGCCAACTTTGATAGCACATTGAAAAGCTAGCACATTACTTTGCCAACAAAGATTCATCTAGTCAAGGCTACGGTTTTTCCAGTAGTCATGTATGGATATGACAGTTGGACAGTGAAGAAAGCTGAGTGCCAAAGAATTGATGCTTTTGAACTCTGGTGTTGGAGAAGACTCTTCAGAGTCCCTTGGACTGCAAGGAGATCCAACCAGTCCGTCCTAAAGGAGATTAGTCCTGGGTGTTCTTTGGAGGGACTGATGTTGAAGCTGAAAGTCCAATACTTTGGCCTCTTGATTCGAAGAGCTGACTCATTTGAAAAGACCCTTATGTTGGGAAGGATTGAAGGCAAGAGGAGAAAGGGATGACAGAGGATGGAATGGCTGGATGGCATCACCGACTCGATGGACATGGGTTTGAGTAGACTCCGGGAGTTGGTGATGGACAGGGAGGCCTGGAGTGCTGCAATTCATGGGGTCGAAAAGTGTCAGACATGACTGAGCATGACTTCCAGCATAGTTTTAATTCTTCTCAGAACAAAGGGATGCATTTCGAGGAAAAATAAATGAGTAAAACACACATCAACATGTGCACAGCGAGTCAGCATGGCCTGGCACCTGTGAAGGGAGTCTTCCTAAAGGAGCTCCAGCACTGGCATCCCAGGGAGACAGGAATTTCATCTTTATTTTTAAATGGATATTCTTTATTTCTTGTTAATAATTAAAGCAGAAGTACACTCTATGTTTGATGGCCACAAACAGGCTATGTTATTTGCATAACATTCAAGTTAACTTATGGATAAGCCAGAATGACTTTCCCATATCTTAATATGTCAAAATTTCTTTTATCATCACCTCCCAGGAAAAAAAAAAAATGGAGGGGCATATTAGCAATTAAATATAGGAAAAGTCGAATCTCATACTAAGAGGCAGTTCTTGAAACGGAATACATTTAACTTTATGGAAAAACCTCTGCTCTCTTCCCACCCCACCCCCCCAACACACACACACACACACACACACACACACACACACACACACATTCTCACACAGGATTGTTGACCGCGATGGGAAATCTGGGCTCCTTACACCAGAGATGAAAGGACAAAGAAGGAGGTGGCCTGGGCGCTGTGACTGGCTCCTGCCTTGTCCCATCGCTGCCCTGTGCGCGGAGCAGGCGGCAACGCGCGGCGAGGCCCCGCGCCCGCAGCCCCGCCAGCCTGGAGTCCGAGCGGCGCCTCTGGGCCCGGGGCCCACCTGCTAGGCCTGCGGCGGGGCCAGCGCACCCGGGAGGAGGCCCTTGGTTCTTGGAGCCCAGGGTTCGGGAGCTCCACGCCCGCAGGTGAGGGAGCCGCTGCAGGGCAGGGGTGGGCGGAAGGCCGCCACTCCTGGAGCCTCTGAGGGGCGCCGTCTGCTGGGAGGTGGCGGCGGCCGGAGCCGGCGGGCAGCGCTGCGCTCCACCGGTTGCCGAAGGGCTCGACCTCGAGTAGCCAGAGCCGCCGGGGCTTCCTGGGCATCTATGTCAGTAAACATTCTGTGTGTGCTTACTGGGTGCCCGCCGGACCTCCGCCTCCCTCGAAGGGGCAAGGTGCCCAGACTGGGAGTAGCATCTCTGTTCAAACCGCTGGTAAAAGCAGAGCTCACGTAGGGACCGCGAGGAGGTCATTCTGGCTTGTTGCAAGTTACCTTGAATGGCATACTCACTAGAGCAGCCTGTTTGTGGTCCATGCAACATACACCAAACATCGGCTTTAATTATTAAGGAAAATGGCACATGGACCAGAAATAAAGAATGTTATGTTAAAACTAAAAATTAAATGCCTCCTTTCCTGGGATGCTTATGCTGGCCCTCCTTCAGTGACAAGACATCTTTCCTGGGTGCCTCGACCACACGGACTCGCTGCACAAATGCTGGTGTGGCTTTTTTTTTTATATATAACACTTGAAGGAATGTAGCCCTCGTTTGTTTGGTGTTCTTTGTTCTCAGGAGACATAACGCTGTGCTCGGAACCCTACTTCTCAGGAGCGGATCTGACGTAGGGGATATATGGGCCACTGAGCTGGTCAGCTGGTGTTTGTTAAGTGGAGAGTAAGTGAAGCCTTGCTCTCCTCCAGACACTCCCAGGGCAAAGCTAGAGGCAGACGCTGAGCTCTGCTGAAGGAGAGACGAGGTGTTCTCTCCTGAGGCCCAGGAGGCTTCCCCATCTGCACGTGCACAGGAAGACTTCTTGGCTGTGGAAAAGGGAAGAGGCCTCCTAAGTGTGGACAGGGGCCCACAGGCCTCCTCTGTGGGCCCATCTTAGCAAGAAGGTACCTGAGCATCTTGGGGAGAGATCCTGGATCAGTCAGACATGAAGAAAAGAGATAAGATAACTGGCCGAATGTGAAAAAAAGACCGGGAAGGACTGTCCTATAAAGTGATCTGAATCACCTATTTACCAGGCTCCTCATTGAGGATGCCCACTCTCCTCTCTGCTGTGTATTTCTGCCCAGCTTCACCAGCTCCCACATGTTATGCTGTCTCTAATAAAAAAAAATGTTACACCTGTTTTTAGTTTTTGCCTCTTTGAAATATTTTTGCTTTCAAACGAGAAATGGCTAGGGTCACTTTGCTTCTAGTTTCTATCCCCTAGTGGTCTAGTGGATATGATTCCCAGTTTTCATCCAAGTACCCAGTCCTGATTCCTGGGCAGGGCACTAAGATCTTTCTCTAGGACCACTCACTGCTCCCTCTCTGAGATCAGATCCTCCAGGTGATCTCAGAGGCTGGCCTCTGGGCCATTGGCCTTAGTTTGGTGCAAATGAAACGCTTCTCCCTTCTGACTGTAGAGTGTTTATTGCTTATTTTCATGGATGCAACTTCCCCTGGCCCAGAGGCCACCTCTTTCTCCAAGGACAGGATCCTGTCCCCAAGCTGATGTGTCTCTGGGCCTCGTACCTGCAGCCTCATCCTCACTCAGAAGAACCAGGGTGACTGCTCCAGGGCCCTCTGTGCCCGAGGGGATTGGAGGCTGTAAAGATCATGGTCCCAACACCTCAAAACCAGCAACTGTGCCCCAGTCTCCATAAGCCTTCCACCCCAAGGTATGTCCAGATGTATAGCCCCAGCTCCAGGGGAGACTGAAATCCGACATTAAAGAAGCCACCATGCCCCGTGTTCTCAGCGCTGCTTGCCCAGGAGGCTGCGGGCGGCCCGACCTTGAGGCTTCAGAGCCTGGAGCCCCCACCTTCTCTCCTGTCCTCTCTGACCTCAGGCTGCCATGGCTCCCACCTTGGGAACCCAGACTCGACATTGTGGGAGCCTCTTGGACCTTCCAGAAGCCACTCCAGGGACTGCTCATGGGGGCCTCATAGTCCGGGACGGGCTGGAGTATGGGGGGCACACTGTCAGGAAAGGCGACCCCAGGCTCCTGGGTGCTGGCTTGTGTCCCTGTCCTGCCCTGTCCCCTCTCCTGGCCGAAAATGAGAGCAACTTACTTCACTCAGCACCCCTGTTTCCATATCCTTCTTTGGCCCAGTGAGCAGGATTTTCCTCTGTAATCCCAACTCACTGTTGTGTTGTGTTTTGTGTTGAATGGACTCTAGAGAGGTCATCACAGTGAGACTAAGTGTTGAAGAGAGCAGAGAACCTGCACAAATCATTGAAGTGAGCAGCCTCTGTCTCAGGGACACCCACACCCACAGCTATGTCCTGCCTCCCATCATAGCGTCTGGGGCTCCTCCTGCCTAAACCCCGCAGCAGGTCTCACTGTCCACTGGATTCTGTGCCTGTGCTCACCGGGGTCCTCTTCTGCCCCCCTCCCTGGCAGTGCAGACCTCATCTGCCCCCCACCTTCTCCTCTAAGGAGCTTCCTTGACATATGATGTCCACATAACGGACTGTCCTTGCTTCTTGCTGGTGAAAAATTAGCAAAATATTGTTCTTGATCCATCTATCATGACCTATCCTGATTGCCCCCATTGTTTATTTGTAGCTCATATTTTAGGAGTTGACTCTATTCTGTGCTGTTGTGAAGAAAGCTTTCAGTTGTGCAAAATAATGTTCTTTTAAGTAGCACAGAAAAGTAATGTGGTCAGGAGAAAAATGGTTCCTCAAGGGTGCCCAAGTGCTAATCCCCAGTTCTTATGAAAATGTTAAGTCACACAGCAGAAGGGATCAGTGCAGGTGTGATTCAATTAAGGATCTTGACCTGGGGTGATCCCCTTGTGTGGGTGTGATATAGTCACAGGTGTCCTTGGAAGTGAAAGAGGGAGTTAAGAGTCACAGTTGGAGAAGGAGACGTGAGGACATGAGGTGGGGGTGAAGTGGCTGCTGGACCACTTTATCTAGGGTAAAGAGTAGACCTTTGAAGGTAGACTTGTAAATGGATCTCTAAGGGGCAGCGCTTTTTCATGAATCAGTACATTTACCCCCGCTGTTCTAACAGAATCTAGAAATGGGACTTTCCATTCCTGTGATGATCTTCCACCTTCTCGGTTCTGAGATATCTATCTGTTTCTCTGGGGAAAAAATCCTTTGGCTACAAAATTCTAATGCAGGAGATGAAGTACTGCCTTACTCAGGTCTTGGAATTTTCCTGTCCAGGTACACACAGTTCTCCTTGCTTAAAGATGAAATTATTTTGTACTTTTAAAATTTATGAAGGAGATAATAAATAAAAAATTTTAAGTAACAAAAGTAATTGAATTAATGTCCACTCTGAGTTCTCTGTGTGTGCTAAGGCTGAAGCTCCCACTGAAGGTTCTTCCACCATGATGACAGGACTAGGGTTTATTTTCACATGACTTTCCTGGTGGCTTAAGAAAGAAAACTTCTGGCTGGAGGATCTACCTCACTGGTTGCAGACATAGGGTGTCTCTTCCTGCATTTTCTGGTGCATATAAATGTGAGAGGGGCATCTAAAGGCTCTTCTCCATTCACGACTTTTCTCGTGATGACTAAAGTCATGTCTTTGTCTAATGCTTTTGCACATAGATGACATGCATATGGTTTGTCTCCAGTGTGAATGAGTCCATGACTTTGAAGAAATGAAGATCACTGAAAGCTCTTTCATAGTCTTTCCAGATAAAGGGCTTCTCTCCTATGTGGGCTTATAGGTGGGAATAAAAAGTGGCCACTGATGAAGAATCTCCCACTTTTATCACATTTTCAAGATTTCTCTAGAGTGGTTTTTGGTGTATACACAGCCAAGACTCCAGCTGAGTTATTTCCCTCCTTCACAACATTTGTAGGGGTCCTTCCAGGGTGAGTTATCTTATATTGTCTAAGTTTAGAACATCAACTGAAGCTTTCCCATATTAATAATTTCTCTGTAGTAAAATTCAGCTTCTGTTAATTAAAACATGAATAAAGAACAGCCACAGGCTCTTCCAACTTGGCAACAACTATAGGGTTTTTCTCTTGTCTGAATTTTTGGTGCACATAAAGGCAAGTGCTCTACTTGAATTCCTTCCACATTCATAACATGTATCGGGGTTCTCTTTGCATGAGTTAATATATGTGGAGTTTACATTGTTATATGTGAAATCTTCCTCATATGCATTCCATTCAATGGCCTCTTTTCCAATATGAAGTCTCTGCTAATATGCAAGGAGAGGAGAGGCTGTGAAAGACTGCCCCCACACAGCCATGTGCTAGTTCTCAACATATTGACAGAGGTCTGCTCTCTCTGTGGTGATCTCCTTTTGAAACTCTCCATGTTTTTTTCTTTTCATGTGGTGTTACTTTGCTGAATTCATAAGGATTTTTTCTTTTGTAGTCTCTCACCTTCATAAGGTTCTAAATGAGCTTTAAGTCTTCTTTCATTTTTCTAACGTTATATATACAAGCTATGCTGAGGTAATTACCCTTTCATTAAAGCTGAAGTTACAGTTTGGCTTCAGGACAATATTGTTCCAAAACTTATACTATTCAAAGCTTTCTACTGGGATGGCATATATGCTCAGGGTTATTTTTCCCCAGAAGATTGTGCTGAATCCCTAACTCATCCCATTAGCAGATGGCTAATGTGATGAGCAGATTTCATCCTCAAGAAACTTACCATTGATCTGCAGATAAATGGGCCCTTCCTGAAGGCATCCTGTGTGGGTATGCTTCCATGCTTTCTAGGTCCACCTTTCATGTCTTAAAAAAGAGCGAAAAGAAATAAGTAGAGTGACGTAGGTGAAGGAAAATTTTGGAAATATTTGCAAAGCTAAGGTACGTATGTGTCAAGTATCAGCTTTTAACACAGAGAAGTGGAAGAATATGATAGTGATTAGACATACAATATGGAACATTGATGATGTAGAATATTCTTAAGGGTAAAATGAAAGAAAAATAAAATGAGGGTTTAATGTCAAGTAAAGCCAATAAAGGGGAGAGACTGAAATAAAAATGGCTACTTGAAAGTTTAGCTCCAATAATAATAGAAAGAACCCTCTCTGAAGCCAAGGAATGTGCACAAAGAGCAATCAAAATTAATACGTTCAGAGAGATGGGACACTATCAGAGGGATATTGCTGCACTGGCCTGACAAGACGTCAGAAGACCTTTCCCTGAAGAGACTCTGCAGCTGATGTGAGCGGTCCTGTTTCTCCCTGAGCAGTCTCCTCCCTACACAGAACCCTGGAGCCTGGACCCCACCTGGACCTGGGACTCTGAGAATCCTTTCTGCCCTCCACTGCTCTTCTCCTGGTTCAGTCAGGTAATCACATCTATGAAGAGTCAAAAACCCTCTGTGGAAAAATGCACATGGATGTGGAGTTCTGTGTTGAGACCTGTTGTGGTCTTCAAGTTCCCATCAGGAGGAGAGGCAAGGTGAACAGTAAAGAGCAGCGCAGGAAAAGACATCCTGAGCCCTGGATACACGACCAGCCCTTCCCCAGGGCAGGGAGGACACTGATGCTGGGCTCAGAAGTCCAGGAACTGTCTACCGATGCTCACACCCAGGCCCGACATGTATGAAAGAATCCCTTTCCCCCCTTCCTCTGACCACTGTGAATCACCTGTTCTATAGCAGATTGAACTTTATTAAAAAAAAAAAAAAATCCAGTAACACAACTCAGCCCCAACTCCATGAACTTATTTCAAAAGGATAATGTCTGTTCTGTTTAACTTTGTAGTGTTAAATTTCAGCAGAATTGTTTTTAGAAAACACTTAATACACTTATCTATCCATTTAATGACCCCACCCCCCCACCCCCAATAAATGAATGCCCAGCACTGCTCTGAGTGCGCTGTGTGGGGCAGTTAGAAAAACATATGATTATTTTCAGAAAGTGTATAATCTCTTGAGGTGCTCAGGATGAAATGACCAAATGAACAGAACCTCTTACTCCATGTCGTAAGAGCTGTAGGAGAGTGTGTGTGTCTGGGTAGGAAGGGGAGTGAGATCTAGGAAAGCTCTTCTTCGTCATTTACTAGTAAGTAAATAAATGCTGACAGTCTCACCCACAGGGAACAGATGAACAGAGGGTTGCTGTTCTCTAGCATCGCATCCTTGTGCAGCTTTCTCTGGGATGGGCCTGACAGGGCCATTCTTTTTGGATAAAGTTCGCAGCCACACTTTAAAGGCCACCAATTCCTAAAAGCACGCTGGACACTCTGGTCCAGGTCACTCGATGCCCCTGTGTCCAGAGGTGATGGATGAGGATGACAGTGCTAGGAAAGGGCAGCTGTGTGCCAAAATCACAAGCCTGCTTGAATTCAAGTGCGGGCTCCGCACACTGCCAACAGGTCCCCTCCGCGGGTTGCGTTGGCCCTGACGCGGGAGGCGGGCCGCGTCCCCGGTACAAGGGGCTCCGCGGGGGCGTGAGTTACTCACCACGCAGGTCCCTCCGTGCGGTGAGCACGCAGACCCCCTTAGGCTGGCATGGGCACTCACGTCAGTTCGCCAGCCCCTTGGCGGTCGGTAGGTGCCTAACAAAGGTTGGGAAAACAGGGAAATGCCTCCGCCACACAGTGACGGTCGTGAGAACCCTGAGGCCCACAGACGCTCTTCCAGAGTCTGGTCTCCTTGCAGGCGGACACTGAGTGCTCTGGGCCGGGCAATGCGGTGCATGGTGGCCGTGCTTGAAACCGGGTGTTTGCGCGCTGCTTCGCCCGTGTGCGACCCAGGTCCGCCTGTTGAGGTTTGCAAACAGTGGCGCCTCACATGGTGGCTGCTGCAGCGAGATCGACCAGAAGGTCGCAGGGCCGTGTTTCGCATAGTAAAAACATGAGTGAGAAAAGTTTTTTCTGTTGAGAGTAAGATCTGCTACAATACAATCCATCAGTAAAATTCGTGGTAGCAAAAATCACCCTTGTTATTCAACACTACTGTGGTCACTTTGCAGTTTTAAAAACGTTGAATACAGTTTCTTTGTCCAGACTGAAGATGATGAAAGAAGTGTTCTAGGATGCAGAATTCTCTAAATCCTCCTTGGGAGCTGATGATCCCCTCTTTCCAAACAGGTCCATGCCTGAAAGCAACCAACTCACAAAGCCAGACCCTAGCCTTTGCAGCAATATGTCCCAAGATCAGTGGCTCACACCTTCCTCATTTTCAACCTTACCATTTATAGTGGAAATGTAACGCCAAATCTGTTCCCCCAAGCAATTAGGGGAAACATATGTGCCCAGTGTTTCAGCCTCAGGTGAGCTGGGGTGGCTGACTCCTTTGCCATATAGACAACTTTTGGATAAACTTGCTTGTTCTCATTTGGGAACTTTCTGGGTGCCTAAGTGGTCAAGAATTGATGTGTCAATGCAGATGAGGGTTCAGTCCCTGGGTTGGCAAGATTGCCTAGGGAAGAAAATGGCAACCGAATCCAGTACTCTTGCCTGGAGAATTCCACGGACAGAGGAGCCTGGTGGTTTGCAGTCGGTAGGATTGCAGAGAGAACATGAGTGAGCATGCGTGCACATTCTCCTTTGGGGAGGAGGTCTTTGTCCATGTCTGCAGAGCTTATTAGAGTGAGAACCAAATTTAGGAATGTCATGCTTTCATGTTCTTCCTAAAAA